>JAGVSQ010007712.1:0-15052 GCA_022683975.1 Rhyacophila evoluta
GACACTGTTTAACTTGTTTAATGTTGTTGCACTTGTCAGCGATATGCATGACAGTCCACTTGTGTTTACATTACTAGCTGTCAAATGGTTTATATAGCACTGGCCGAATGGAATCAATTTATGTACGCCACAATTATAAATACCATGTCCGCTCCCAAAGTGGGACATATGGATCTACACAGCGTAAAGATATCCACTCGAAAAATAGAATATATAAATCTCTGCAATGTGAGCACGTATTGAGAGATTATTTTTTTACAAAAATTGTTTGCTAAGCTATTACTCAAGCCAATGGGCATCCAGTCCTGCATTTTAGAATTATTAAAAATCTGACAGATGTGGGAATCGAACCAGCATTCCCCGAATTACCGGGCGGCACACTAACACATTCTACGCAACCGGAGAGATATTATACAAGCTGCAAAGTTACATATATTATAATACTAATAAATGAATTAAGATAATTTTAAGTAATACATTGAACATTATTGTGTAAATTGAAAAAAAATGAAATTACAAAAATAACTGATTCCTGACAATAAAAAAAAAAATACTTTGTGAATTTATATTCAGTCATAAAAGGTTCAACGTAATTTCTATGCAAGAAACAATTCTCTCAGTGGGCATTTGCCTGAGAGTTGATCAGGAGTAATCTTTGGAAACTGTAAAATATTTTTCATTGCTCGTAAATTATTCAGTACATATTGAGAAATGCTCGTGTTTCGACATTTCAAGAACACGATAAATCGGTATTTTATTTAATTTTTAATAATATTAACAATTTATACTGTATTTATATAAGACGTGATAGATATTTCTTCATTGTATTTTGACTGCTGTCGATTGTCGATTACTTATTTAACCCTTTCATTAGTGAGTTATTTTTTTATGCAAGCACGTTTTAACCACTTAAAACCTTTCACTGCTATCAATTTAACCAACATCATAAAATCTATCAAATTAAATATTCCGATTTGTAAACAATGCTTTTCTATTACCAAATAACGAAAACAATAAACTGAAAAAAGATTATTGCAAATTCGTAAGAATTTGTATACAATTGGCCGCTACCATTTCAAAATCAAACGATCACTTGAGAACAAATTTGAACACATCGAAAGGTTTAAGATATTTCTTAATTATGAAGAATTACAGACTTCATAATTAACGTGGATATAAAACAAAGGACTTTAAATATTGTATTAGTCGTGGATAAAGTATTTGGCGTTTGGCTAAAGTGTCAACTAGTAGACAACCGTCCTGGATAGAGACACCTAGAAAAAAAAATTTAAAAACCAGTATCCATCTCAAATTACCGTGTAATTTTTTTACATGTAATATAAATGCTGGCAAAGGACGGAATCAGAGTGGCTTTTAATTAACACTTCTTTAACCTTAAGAGACAGTTTTAAATAATTCTTCTTTAGCCGCGTCTAGATATTTTAGTTCATATGCAAATTGATTGCTAGCTAATTATTCCAATAATTACTAATTTGAAAAACTTTGCATATGCGGAATTTAAAACCGTGACTTCCGATTCCCAAGCACTCACGTTTACCATCTGTTCCACAAAAACAACAAAAATTACAGTCGAGAAATTCAACAGAAAATGTTTACAAGAAGAGATATTTTTGTAAGTGTAATTATTTATTAGAAAGTCACACAAAAATGTACCGACACGTATTTCTGAATTCCTGATATGCGATAATTTTCATTTACCCGAGAACTTAAACAGGTGAAAATGCTTGCGGGAATTCCCGGTATCCAAATCGCACCTGTAAATTAACATGTACTCTTTGCATTTAATTTCACTCATTTATCAGGAGGACAGAAAACACGCCAGCGATTGAAGAGGAATTTTTGTGAATACATGTCTCGTATGAAAATTTATTTAGATTGGGAAATTACAGAAGACTAAATGTTTTGATTACATTGATTAAAAGCTTTTATGTTGTTGATTGTAATAGATTATGTCTTTGGTAAAACTTGAAACAAAAAATATTAGTTATGGAACGATATAACGCGCTGGATGTAAAAAACTATTTCGAAAATTCGCTACTTAAAGTCATTTTTATTACTATAAGTTTTTTTCGTAATATATTGTTACTTTTTAAAAGTACTTTAGCTACTATTCAAACTGAGCTACAATATACAAGTCACAGCCTTTTAAACTGCATATTGATGTAAATGGGCTACACAAGTTCAAATTTGCATTAGCAATCATTTGTATGTGACAATTATTTTTTATTATCTACTAATTTTAGGTAATCCTAAGTGTATTTGATAAAAACTATAAGACCGGCCCATCCACTGGCATAAAATAAGATACCAAATAAAGCATTCATTGATATGGGATGCTTTAAGTATTATTTTTGCTTAATATAAGCGTGCTCCATTAGGCCAACAAAATGCATTGTGGGGTTTGAAAGTTAATAATAGTTCATTATACAAAACGAAACTTAAATAGCGTTGTATACAATTTTATTACTTATAAAATGTTTGCTAATAAAATGTTAAGCGATATGATTAGTAATTTTAACTAATGTTAGAAAGACTCAATAGAAAGTTTTTTTTTTTACTTCATCACTCTCCTTTTTAGGTTCGTAAAACGGAAACAATGAAATAGCAGTGTTGTAATATCGTAAATATTTAAACATATGATCACCTTATTTTTATGATCGATCATGCATACTTGTGTAAATGTGTATGAGCGTGTGTAGCCTCCTTAGGGATATGTTTGGAATGACCCATATTTTTGTCGAACCGAAGGAACGTTTGTTTAATATAATACCTTACAGAATAAGGCAAAAAAAGTCATTGTAATTAAATATAATTATACATGGACTTATTCATTATGGTGTGTTTGTCTCCTTGACTTTATTGCGCCACAAACTACTCAAATTTGATTTTTTTTTAAAACTAATTTCTTATACAGTACAATGAAAATTCGATACAGTAAGATATTTCCTACATTCCCAAAAACTTCACTACAAAGATATTTAACTTGTATTATGTATGGGGAGATCTAGTGGCAGGTATTTAAGAATTGATAATTCATAGAACTTTCATACATTGTTGTATCGCTTAAAGATTGTGATTTTAGCCATTGCAAATGTAATATAGTTTATTCTTTAAGTCTTGATCGTATTTTTGTAATTTTTTGAGTGTCTTCTGATAAAAATTAATCACATTTTTATCAATTGCAGATTGCACAGAAATATTTCAAACTGCTTGGTGAAAATGTCACGGACTCGCTGGCTTGTCGCGACCAACTGATGAGAAAATGAAAGTTTTTTTTTAATGTTGATATCCCATAGCGAAAGAGTTAAACGATTTTAACGCGATTGTTGTGCGATCGATGCTTTAATGCGACTCGAATTAACGCTGAAGGTCCGTATAATTGTCGATAAACGGCCGTAAATGCACAATAATTCAGCGTTGCCAGGGGACACAAAGGAATTAATTACGACGCTACGAGCGGATAGATAATATATATTAGCAGTGGCGTGGCAACTGTCACAATTAAAAAATTGATTTATTTTTATAATTGAAATAACCTTCTTGCTTTCCCTTCTACCACCTCCCTGTATCCAAACTCGTTATACGGGCATATGCCGTGGTTTAACGAACATGAAGCGCTCGTTAAAGTATCTCAAGATCAACTTCTCAAGACCTTGGTTGGTGTGCGCGTTTCATATTGTAATTAACCAAGCTCTGTTAATATCGAGCTTTATTAAGAAGAAACTTCCTTGGTTGCTGTAAAATTTCGCATTTTTTAAAAGCTAGATAATTATCTTTCTTAGACATAAAGTCGTAATGGCCGACCGGTCCGATAAATGGCCGAGCGGACTTGAAAAACTCTTCCCTTTCAACTAAATTATGAGAAAACTCCCAAAGGATGAGATTGGCAATGAAAATAATTATGATTATTTATTATATTTATGATAAAACTGTTTCTACTAGCTATGGTGAAAACTTTAGCCATACAACGCTGTGATACATACCTGATAAAAGCACTTCCACTAAGCCAACAAAAATTATTTCTTAACTTAATGTGACTTTTCTAACTTTTGAAAAAAATGCGATATCCCATGGTGAGCGAGAAGGCTTAGATAATTAGAATAGGAATCACGTACACTTTAGTGGGAGTCTCAGGAAACTGCTTCTGGGATACTCAAGGCATACGTTCTTTAAGCCGCAGTATACGCATACTGGGTATGATTAAATTACACATGTAATATGTACATATATATATCGCCGTTTTGATCAGCGAACCAGCAAACTCCATTTATGGCCGTGAACCCGATTCTGATGATTCAATTTTCATCAGTTTTTTTTTACCATATTTCCTCCCAAAGTGGAGCATATGGATTTACACAGATATCTGCTACAAAAATTGAGTAAATGGATCTTCGCCATGTAAGGACCTGTTTTGACAGATTATTTTTCACGAGAATTGGCCGCCCAAACATGTGCTCAAATCAATGGGCGCACAGTCCAGCATTTTCGGATTATTAAAACTCCGACTTATGTGGGAATCGAACCCGCATTCACTGGATGGCTAAGCGAGCACGCTACCAAATGCGTTAACTAATCTACAAAACATGTTAATAATACGGAAATTTGATGGAGTATTGTTTACTAAATGAAAGAGTATACGATAATGACAAAAATCTAAGTTGATAAAAATATGATATAATGTGTAAAATAAAAAGTTTGTATTCTTATTGATATAACTAGAAATATTTTAAATATTTAATAGAATTATTTTACTCTCGAAAGATCCACCACTGTCCGCTATAAAATAAAGAGGAAGAGTCGACAAGAATCAACTGACCTATCGCACGGTATAATTGAATTTTTACTGCGGGATTATTCCCGGAATGTCCGTTGCACAGAACTACACATGTGCCCACTACTTAAGAACATTTTACCCGATTCACAAATGAAATTCAAATTGTATTTTTAACATTTTCATTTAGTTTTATATAATTTAAAACAATTCAACTAGAAATCACGTCATTAAAACAATGATTACTTTAACTAACGTTTTTATTACTTAATTTATTTACAGTCGTTAAAAATTCAATGCTGCACCTTTGGATTTTTTTTTATATACATATCCAGCAGCTGTGAGAATCGAGCTTTCAATCTCCGAGGCCAAAGCTTACATCGCAGTGACAAGTTAAATAGTTATATAGAGCGTCAGAGATTAAGCTGACATTTAAATTTGCCGCCGTTTTTCTTTGCAAATTTTTCACCATATCGACTTTGAAAGGGAAAAAATACGTAACCCACAAAGAAAAAAATCTACAAAAGAGATAAAATTGTATATTAAATAATTTTGAGCCAAAGTAAAAAGTGCATGGAGACTAAAACTGATAATTTATTTACTCAGTGTGATTTTAATTTATTAAGTTATTTAAAAAAAAAAACCAAAACCATTAATTAAGTGGAAGCCCCTTTTAAGGGGGTTACATCCTTTTTCCTTTCCTTTTTTAAAGTGTTATTTTTACAATTTCGACGCGATGTTTGATTGTGTACTTTTATATAATTTAACCTTAACGCTTAACAATGAGAGTAAACAAAAATGTAAAATGTCCTCTTATCTTTAACCGACACTTTTCATTTAATATATTTAAAATAAAAAGAAGGTATAATTGTGAACAAAAATTAAAATATTTCAATTTGCGACAAAAGAAACATGGTCAAAATTGTAAGAAATAAAAATAGTTTTCGTATGTATGTTACACAAAAAATACAGTTTTAAAATAAAGATATGTACTCACTCGCATTGACCGGAAGTGTCGCATTTTCCGTGCACCGGATGGCAGCCAGGCTTGCAAACAGCTGAAAAAAAATAACATGTCAGTTACATTTCCTTGACAAACTAATAAAATTGTTTTCACAATTTATCCTTTGCAAACAATTAGTTAATTTAACATATGATTATACGTCTTTACATTCTGAAAATATAAATGCTTCAAGTTTGGAGCACATAGTATTACATTTTTAAAATTTAACGACTCTTCAAGAATTGTTATTTTTTACAGATATTGATTGTTTATCAATTAAATATTTTATGTATCGGGAACCTAGTCCTGGATTAAATTTCATTATGCCATAACAAGATTTGATTTGCCACCTTCTCTATCAAAGCACGGGTGCTTGTTAACTAGGCTATCGAGACAAATAATAATATATATTTACAAAAAAAATATCTTTTGCTTAATAAATAATGATTATTTTATCAGTACGTGTTTAAAAATGAAGACGAAAATCGGAAGCGTATATAATGATGAATAAGTTGATATGAAAGTATGACATAAGCCATCTAGTAAAATTTACAGAAGATGCGGTTTTAAATTATTATATTTGAAGGGAGATATTACCAAAGTGAATTTATTCCACTAACTCAAAGCTGAAAAGAGAACATTTTTTTTTATATGAAAGAACCATATATATTATAAAACTAAAACTGAAACCTCACTTGTAGATATTATTAGGTATCTAATTTATATATATATATATATATGGTTTTTAGTTCACCATAACTAATTCGATTATGTAAAATTAACTGTAGCGTAGTTGGTAGCGATCCGGGAAATGCGGATTCGATTACCCATCTGTCGGATTTTGAAAATCCAAAAATGCAGTACTCGATGCCCATTGGGTTGGGTAATTTTCTGACAAACAATTCTCGTGAAAAATAATCTGTCAAGACGAGTTTACACTGTGGAAATCCATATATTCCCCTTTCGGAATGGATATCCTCACACTGTGTAGATCCGTATGCTCCACGTTGGGAGCGAACATGGTATGTATAAAAAAAACTTAAACTAAAAAATAGGATCGTACAAATATTTGAAATGGTACATTTTTTATATGTTTAAAATAACCACAAAATGTTTTTCAATATTAATTTTTGTTTTCGATATATTTTTCAGTGTTTTTTCCTGCTGATTTGCATGCTGAATGGTTTCTCATACAAAAAAAACGCGTTGAAAATCTTCTCCGTTACATTTTGGAACATTGAAATAAGTCCACTTTGGAAATACTCCCTGATATAATAATTAATTATAAAATACTGTTAAATTCTGAATGTAACGGGGTTTTCAATTTAATATTGATAAATGTGTTATTTTGTAATTATTTATTTATCAGTTGAATAGATCGCAAATTTCTAAAACAATCACCACTTTCCATACAAATATCGTCTTATCGCATGGTCTGCATACACGGCTGGCAGAAGGCGGTACCGGATGACATGAGCTGTCGCATCCCCACCGTGGTTTACCGCATACAAACACGACAGGCAATTACCGCGTTGACGGTCGCGACATCGGCTCCAGCTAGCTCCCGTCACATTCTGCCCGCCTGATACATCCCACATGTAAACATTCATCCATTTATCCAATCTACGAGATGTAAATTGGTTTTCAGAAGGAGGTTTACCTGCAAACTTGCTACCTGTCGATAATATCTGTTACCCTGATAATGATAATCAATCGGAAAATTAATTATAACGCTTTTGCTATCTCACATTAAATTTATCATAATAATTAAGCTCGTTTTAGACCCCGTTCTCAATAATATTAACCTCTACACGCACTTAACTTATCTTCATTTTCATATACTCCAACGAGAAAAACTTTTATAGACTATCATATAATATTAATATATCAACAGGCGAAGTTTTTTTATAGTTCTTTTCTATCCATAATACTTTGATTTTACACATTTGTTACCATATTTTGTCCATATCGTAGTAAAATGTCCGCTCCGAAAGTGGAGTCTATGAATTTCCGCAATGTGAAAACACGTCTTGATAAGATTATTTTACACGAATGAATATCCGATAATTGCTCAACCCAATCGTTTCTGTATTTTTCGATTTAAAAAAATGTAATAAATAAGAGAATCAAAAACCTATATTCCTCGGATGCAAAGCGAGCACGCTCACCTCTCGGCTAGAGGAAATAAACTAATATTATAAAACCTAAATTTAACATTTCTAACTTAACCAAATTTAACTCAGAAGATTATTTCAATTATAATTATAAATAATCAAAATATACCATCAGATTCGTCAATTTCGACTGAAATCTATACTACTGTTGCACACTACATTAGTTACTGTAATATCTTTATTATTTACCCCGATCAAGAATTAACTAATCTATTATTGAGAACAGTCTATCAAGGTCATACATAAATGACATCTAGCGCATTTTATTGCATATTTTATTTTAAAGTTGTGTAGTTGATTGAAAAATGTTTTTTTTTTTAATTTAAGCATCAAACTTTTGTTCGACATAAGCAGAAAATAGCGACATATTTTTAGCACAGCTTATCACACGCTTAATAAATAGTCTATGAATATGTTAACAAACTTTATATTTGGTAAACATATAATGGAAGCAACATATATAAGAATATCAAATAATGAATAAATATAATATTAATCAATCTACTTAATATTTTCACTAGCAAAAATAAATATTACAAAAATCTACCGCATGCCGAGTGTTTTTTTTCCTCAGATAATTGCTCATTTGGTATTATTATTACACAATATACTACGTTTAAAAATCTCATAACTTCATTAAAAGTAATATGTTTATGGCAACGACTACAGTGGTGCCAACGTAAGAAGCAGACGAATAATTTTACAAACGAACAGAAAAGTGGTTTAATATAATATAGCACTGAAGGAACGTAAATAAAATTCATCTCTTTAAAATACTTTGCAGTCAAAGGCCCGGTAATTATACGGTGTATAGCAAATATTAAAAGTAATTTGATTTTTTCGTAAGAGAGGCATCATAATATTTTAATGTTTCCTGCAGTAAATAATATCATGAATATACAACATGGAGCGTATTATATTTTTCACTTTTAACAATTAATATCATGGTATCCAATCATGTTTATAATTTTACAGTACCCGTTCAAAGTCGTAAAATATTGAAATAATTGAGTAGTCTATAACTAAGTATCAACACATAATATATTATGGCACATATATAATGCTACTAAGCGGTAGTGAATCTTTACACCTGAAGACGACTCGTATATTAATTTATTATATACTAAGTATGCTTTGAAAAGAGATGCCAGAGCTTCGAAAACACGCCGACAGTAGAAAGAAAAGAAATGCAACTCTCATTTTTGTGAAAAGAGCTTTTTTATATAATCAAAATAGCTTGATACGCGTTATTAAAAAAAATAAGCTGCAAATGGTGAATTATTGTAGTATCTGAATTTAACTTTTTTTTTTTTTTAATTTAACGTTTAAAAAAAGGATGGCTTGAAAATTTGCGACCCGGAAAAATTACTTCTACTACATCAATGTTATTAGGTTTTCGTAAATAACTTATTAATATAACTTGAATTGATATCAGATAAGGTTAATAAATTACCAGTTTGTGCACTTCAAAGATGTGTCTATTTAATATTTGGACTTTGGCCAAAATCATTAAATAGACATTTTTTGTGCCTCTTGTGAGATTTGTTACGTATAGTTTACGTCCTTTTTCCTTTCTTCAGTCAAAATTTTTGCGCTAAATAGCAAAATAGTTTGACATCACAAATAACTGATAAATAAAGGAATGGACCTGGGAGTGTCCTGTTGTATTAACAGTCATGTAATCTCGCTTGAACTGGCTGCAACAGAGTCCTGGCATGGCCTGGAAGGATTCAAAGCAACTGATGGGTGATAGAAAATTATGAAATTGTTACGTATTACCCATATTTTCCACATAAAGAAGATATGGATAATGAAGAAAAAGAACTCTTTTTAACACTCTAGTGCCTCTCGTTGAATATATATCTATCATGTTCGCTAATAAAGTGGAGCATATGTATCTACACAATGTGAAAATATCCACTCTGAAAGTATATGGTTCTCCGCAAATGTGAAGACGTCTTGACAGATTATTTTTTACGAGAATTATTTGTCGGACAATTGCACAACTCAATGAGCATCCAGTCCTGCACTGTTAGATTTTTTAAATTCGACAGATGCGGGAATTGAACCAGCATTCACAAGACTGCTAAGCATGCACGCTCATCTCTACGCTACCGAGTAAACTTTGAATACTTCTGATATAATATTTTTAAAAAGCTCGTCACGTTTGTTAAGCCACTGTTAAACTGATAAAGTAGCAAGTGGTAGAGGGGAAATCAAATCGATTTTATTAATTGTTGAATTTTCTATTACACAATGCTGAAACTTTTGTTTTCGTGTATGTATTAAAAATTTGTTTTCGATATAGGTATTATTATTAAAGTTTGTTTCCATATTCGTGATAATAATTACCCCAAGTTATATATAGCTGAAAGACAAACAAGATGGTTAATGTTATTCTATCGATGGTTTGTATAGGCGCCTAGGTCTTATTAACCGGGAGCGCAGCATTTAAGATGCATAATCCTCGAATTGTTTTCTTCCGGCGTGAGCAGGAGTGCATGCCATCGAGGAGGTAAATATTTACGTGCCGGCGTATCGCTTTAATTTAAATTAATTCCGCATTTGTTTGGCGGGATCGTGACCGGAGCGTGAGCCCGTCGACTCATTACTCCGGCCGGGCCGTGTTGGGCCACCGCTTGATTTGCTGCACTCCTGGTGGATACGTTTTATGTTTTCCAGTGGAAGGTATGAGATCTGGAAGCGATTTAAATGACACCTACCTCTTTTTATGCTCTCCTTGTAACACGTCATAAGAAAGACAAATATTTAGTAACGACAAATATTGAAATAAAAAATGATTTACTCAGATTAATTGGACGATCAAAATTTACCATATTTGTTTTACATGTATGTATTATTTGTATGCCGTTTTGTTTTAGGGGTATAAGTTTTTTTAAGACATGTTTGCTCACAAAGTGGGATATATGGATCTACGCAATGTGAAAACGTCTTGAGAGAATATTTTTGCCGAGAATTGTTTGTCAGACATTTTGGCATTTTGTCCCGTACTTTTGGATTTTTCAAAGAAAATCCGACAGATGGAGAATCAAATCCGTATTCTCCGGATTACTAGACGCCCACGTTGATCTCTACCTTATCGAGGATACAAATTATACAAACATATATATTTATATATATACATATACGGGGAAATATATATAAATAATAAATATCTATAAATTAAATTTGTATATACTGATCACGATAACAGAACAATTACCTTTTGGACAACAATTCTTCCATGAAGATAAGGTTAGGTTAGATTTGGGTAAGTTAGGATGGGTGAGGTTAGTTCAGGTATTATTTTTACAGATTTTAGTAATCCATACGTGAAAGTTTTTCTAAACGTTAAGCTTTGGTTGTTTTAACCAAATAGTTATAACCTTAACAAATATTTATAAAAGGTTCTGTCCTGAAGTTTTTATAGAGAATAATTATTATAGATTTCTAGACATCGAAAGACAATAGTATTTTCCTTCCAGAGAGCTACGAATATAAACAAACATATATTAAAAATGGTGACAACTTTCTTATGATATCTTTTTCAAATTGTGTTTGTTTTAATTTTTTACAGAACTGATTCAATGCTGGTATATAAATTAAGTCAAATAATTGTCCAACAAAAAATGTTAGGTAATATTTTTGTATTTTCGAATTTTTTTTCGAATAACCACAATGACGGACGTCCACTAACTAATTACGTTTTCATTAGTGTCTTTATGCTCCTAATGGCAAAATCATTCAATATTCGTGCGGCTTAAAGAGTCGATCGTACAAGATACTGATGGCGGACCCCGAGATCAGATCCGTGTGCTCTGAAATGCCCCCAGAAGAATGGATTTCACGGTCGGGCTGGCGCACTCAAATCAGGTTGTGAGGTCGATAGACGTCTCTGATTTTAATCCCCTCATATTTAATCCTGAATCAATTGTGTAATAGGATGGTTTTTAGAAACGTAATTTGCTATCGATTATGATACAAATTACCTAAAAGATTGATAAATATGAAAGCTATATTATTAAATTTTAAAAATCCACGAAAGGAAATGTATTGCTCATAGAATTATCTTATACAAGCATTGTTTTGTGAATTAAACTATTTATAGTTCTATCTGTATCATGTTTGATATTAAATTTGGAAAGAAAAGGACGTAGCCCCCCCCCCATCTTTCAAAATAGCTTTTATTTGTTAACCATGATGTATATAGCTTAATACACGTTCTATCAAAGAGATTTAGCTTGCCGAATTACCTTATTATTGAAGCTTAGTTAAGCTTTAGCTTAAGTTTGAAAAAAGATGGCATGCAAAATTAGCCACCAGGAAAAGCGGCTTATTTAGTTTTTTTAAATAACTTATTAAATTATTATCATATTGAAAATACCAGGTTTAGTCTTCGTGCACTTCAAGGTTGTGCCTATGTAATGTTTTAACTTTGGCTCAAAATCATTAAATAAACGCTTTTTGTACAAATTGTAGGTTACGTCCTTTTTACTTTCCATAATCGATATAAGCGATAAATGGTATTAATTATGCCTTCAGTGGAATGGTTTTATACTTAAAATCATAATTAAAATAATGATTTAACAATCATTACATCAACAACAATTTAACTGAAACAATCGTTTAATAAATGCATTGGACTGAATTAGTCTATACTTTAACCAATTGTATATTATGTGAGAATTACAAAATATTGCTCTGGTAACCAAATTGTCACATGTCTATGACTTGTTGGGCAAAATACCATACAGACTAATCCTAAAGTAGCATACAAATCAAGATGTTTTTATGTTTATTTCAATCCATATAGAATGTGCAACTGTCTGACGATCAGTCCACGTAAAACAATCAATTAATATGAATCTCCATATTGTGGAGATTACAATACTCTGTGTTTCGTAAGAGACATGGTAAAAAAGCTGATACGTAGAACCTCTTGTCAATTTAATGACAGACAATTATCAAACTAAAGTTGAATTATATACGTTAATAAGTTACTAATGATTACATCGGTTGTAACACCATTATATTAATTATTGATAGTTAATAACTAACATATATAATAAATAAAGCAAAGGAGTAAACATAATCTAACAGAAAAAATATTTTCATTGATATATAATAGATTAGAGAATAAACTATCATACCTTTCTCGCAGGTTTCGCCTCTCCATCCCGGTAGACACTCCTTGTCTCCACCAGGCCCACATCCGTAGTGACCAAAGGCATCGTCTCTTGGTCTACAGAACTTCGTGCAAGTAGCGTTGTAGTAATTAAGGTGACATCTGACTCGGACTCTGTATGCTATCCTGGCTCTGCCGTTATCTGAACCGGCTCTCCACTCCAGGGTGTGCCATTCCGATGAGGGGACGATGATGCCGGAGTACGAAGCTTCTTCTATTAAGTGGCTGGCATCTGGAATAATAAAAAAATAATTATATTAATGATATTTATGTTAAATTATTTAAACTGATAAAATCCTACATGACTTGTTCATACTGAAAAATATTAGCAGATAACGTAGTAAAGTAAAGTAGTAAATATCTAATAATTGAAATTTGTCACATGGCAAAAATAACTTCTTCATCTTCTTCAACTTCTTCTCCAGAAAACTAAAACTGGCGTTTTATTGTTATTGTGTTATTTAACAGAAACCAATACAATTCATAAAATAAAGGCTCTTTTTCCTGGTCACAAATTTCACTGGCCTTTTTTTCAAATTAAAAATCTAAATTCAGACACTAACTCGGCATTTCCAGCTTACATCCTTTTAAAATAGTGTGTATATGGTGGTATACATTGTGATTATCAATTACACAGTTTTTACTTTCCACCATCAATACTATATGCCATGTTTGCTATGATAGTAGTTCACACTGTAAAAATCCTTGTATTTACTATCACTCTCAAATTAAAGAAAAAAAAATTAAATCTCAGCATTTTAGAAATATTTTTTCACGAGAATTATTTTTCAGCCAATTATTCAACCCGTTTCTCACCCAAGCCTGCATATTGAGACTTTTAAAAATCGTATATATACAATATAATATAAAACATATTATTTGTAAAAGTGATTTTTTATTTATTTTAAAAGAACCGTATCATATATAAGATAGTATGAACACGATTTTGCGAATACTACTTTGTACTTTAATACTTTTTTACGTTTTTTTTAAATATGATCAAGTGTCCAGTCGCTTAAAGTCGATTCGACATTGATTTATCATCTTAACATTTGATTTAAGCATCCTGTATAAAGGAATTTATAAAGTCTCTCACACCTGACACCATAGGGTCAAACAGCCGTTTAGTATGCATTAAAATATTAAATATGCGAACTCGACTTGTAGTTGCAATACAATAATTATCACGCGAGACATGTTTAAAACACAATAAAAACAAGCCTGAATAATGGCGCGATCTCGCGGCTTGCCGGTGCGTTGATGTCTTTTTGGTCGATTTCCCGGTAGCATCGTGGATGTATTGAGCGAGTTGATTCCACTTATTTCAATTTGCATGTCGATACAGGACTTTTTTTTAGGACTTAACGGATAAATCAGTACATAGTCCGGCCTACAATACCGCGTTAGCGACATTTTTAGTGAATTGTATTTTTATGCCATTCGATGCTATATTTGTATAACCACAAATCTTAATTCATAAAATGTTAGAAACTTGTTTAAAATAACGTTTAACACGCAATCTACATATTTTTTTCACGATATATGTCATTTACAGATATAAAAATATTATATGTTTTCTTTCTTCTGCGCAATTTGTATTGCAATATATAGCTGACGTGATATATCATGACGTACGACGATATATACATTGACTGTAGAAATGAAAAAGGATGAACCTACAATTTTTTTTCAAAAGGCACAAAAAACGTTTATTTATAGATTTTGGGTTAAATTCAAAACATTGAATAGAAACAACCCTGAAGTGGATGCAGACTTAAACTGATGTTTTATTTACTTGCTTATGCTATCAATTTAATAAGTTATTTAAGAGGAACTAATAAGCATGTCTCCCCGGTAGCGTAGTTGGTAGCGTGCGCGCCTAACGATCCGGGGAATGC
>JAGVSQ010007713.1:0-15052 GCA_022683975.1 Rhyacophila evoluta
TTAATCAATTATAAAACAACCCGTCAAACATACGTTTACTAATAAGTTAATGGATATATTTTTAAGTTGGATAAAGTTTTAAATAATTCAAAATTTAAAATCAATTTCCATCAAGCATCAGTCGAAAATATTAAGTATGTATTTAGTCAAAGTATATCAAGCAAAAAATAAAAATAAAACGTTTCGATTTTGAGATTACTTAGAAGTGATTTCAGACATTTAATGCCAACTTACTATATTAACAAATTTCAGCTTTGAATAAAAGTGGATTCACTTTATTTTTTGTATTATTTGAAAACTAAATCGAATTGAATAATTGACCTTATCTAAATAAATTTAACTTTGGTTCATGATAATTTAAGTTCAATATCCAATACTTATCATCCTCTCCCTCAAATGTCTCCAGTTAACAAAAGTAAGTACAAATGGAAAAAGTCGACTTTTTTCAAGCGTATTTTATGTGAGTATTGTATCATCAAAAAATATTTAGAAATTGTTGCGTGCCGCATTCAAAGCCATTTTCGCAATTACACTGACCGCACAAATCAAATTGTTATTTTTATTTATTACTTACAAATCTATCGCGGTACAAACGAAAGTATAAACAGGATAAGTCATTTTTTATATATAAATTTTTCATATGGATTTTATACGCGTAATTTTAACTTTTTATAGTTTTTTATAGTCCTAGTTCAAAAGATAAGCGAGCGAATACAGATTTTTTCTGAATATATAGTGTCTAGTTGTTAAAAACTAACTTCCTCAGTAACGTAAATGGTAGCGTGCGCATCTAGCAATTCTGAGGACGCTGGGTTGATTTCCCATCTGTCGGATTTAAAAAAATAAAAATGCAGGACTGGATGCCCGTCAGATTGAGCAATTGTCTGGCAAGCAATTTTAGTGAAAAATTTTTTTAAAGACGTCTTCACATTGCAGAGATTCAAATACTCCACTTTCGAAGTGGATATCTTCACACAGTATATATCTATATCCTCCACTTTAAGAAAGAACATGGTATAAAAAAAACATTCATATGATTTAAATCGTATTTAAACTAAATCAATATCTTATCAATGAGATATCCCGAGTTGTTAAAAATTGATGTTTTTTGAAATCCGTGATAATCCATAAATTACGCAAAGAAATTATTTTCATACACATCGTAATTTGTTACACACGAAATAATTGTAATTTAAAATGTAAAATTCGATTAGCTTTTTGTAATAAAAAATAGCCTACAGTGGGTTAGTAAGTATGAGTGTGCACTTTTAAATCCCTCAAATCTTAAAAAAATATAGGTTTTGATTTTTATTTAAATGCAAGTCTTGTGAATCGACCGACAACAAGATCTTGTAAAAATTCACAAGACATATCCTCACATCTTAAAGATCTATCTCATCTCGCAGCGAAAGTAACGTTTTTTTTACAAAAAAAGTTGTTCGTATAGTTCATTATTAAATTTAAAAAATTGATTGACATAACGTTTTGTCAGACTTAAATATTTTATCATTAAAGAATATATTTTAAATATTATAAACTGTAGTAATCAAGAGTATATTTAATTATAAAACATAAAGATTTTTTGTCATCTACGTGTTACGATAATTACACCTTGAAATTTACAACAAAAAAAAATTTGACTTACACTGTTATGACCAAAGACAACAGAAATAATGTGTGAAAAAACGACAGGTATATTGAAATTAATTTATTTTCGTCGGATGATTTGTATTCAATGCGTACTTGGATACTATGGTATTGAATTCTGTTGACAGAAGTAAATAATTTTATTACCAAGCATTGTAACCTGAATATCACATAAGTAATCTCCATTGTCTATGACGACTTTTTTCATCGATTGTCACGATTTAAACTATCAATTGTATCGAACTATCGATGTTTGATAAGTCGTTTTCTTTGTGCGTACGTTACGTCTAATCGACGAAGATATCAGATTCATTAAAATTATATTTATGTATTTTCTCTAGCATGAAAGTTAAGTGGGCGTAAGTAGGACACGTCGTTTGTACGAAGGATAAATATTGACGTAAATTCAGTTGTTTTATGATTCTGGGAATACTGTTAGCTTCGTGACTACCGCAGATGAAGTAAAAATGCTGGCAAACCTAGCCATTTTAAGCCGAAGACCGTAGTAATTTCAGAGTGAATGGGAAACTGTTTACCATGCCCATTCTGAAAATGGAGTATACGGTCTGAAGATCTCCACTCCATGAATTCGAGAGAGTATATGGATCTTAAAAATGTGAAGACATATTATTTACGATAAAGCAATACCTCAAAAGACACAAATATGGAAGAAAATGAAAAATAACCTCTTTAATCAATATTATCCAATCAATTTATATTTTTATATTTCTTAAAATTTAACTGAAATCCATTAAGGTATATTAAAAAATATAGAATTTGATTTAATGATATTGACATCAGAGAGCTATTTTCGTTTCTTATATTTTTTTACTGCATGATATACGAGGTATTGTCAATATATTGTCAGAGCTTTTCATGAGAAATAGCCAAATCCTCAATATATCAGAAATCCAACTCTGTATTAAAAATTCTACCCACAGCCTCTAACCTTAAAGACTGCACGCTAACCTCTCGGCCACCGGAGGGTATAAGGGGGATAAGTAATCTTGAATACAATTTCTACGCTATAAATATTTTATCTTCGTGGCTTGTTTATTATCAGAATGGCTGTCAACCAAATGTACAATTTATTGGGAGTCCATGTATTTCATTTAAATTCACATTAAAGCATGTCGATTTTTATGAAGTTATCGTAGTCAAAAACGTGACCTCTAGTCCTGAAAGAATAACAAACGAACATTTATGTATTTAGTCACACAAAAGTAAACAAAAAAATTAAATTACTTGACAATTATTAAATTTAATTTGCTTAGTAAATTATGCTAATGACAGTCGACATGCATTTGCTTTTTATTATTTGTTTGAAGTTTTAATCGAGTCAATATTTTTATTAAGTAAATACAGCCCGATTTCTTTATTTCTATGTCAAAATAGAAACTGGGTATATTTACTATGCAGGACCATTTTAAAAAAACTAATTTCTACCGATGAATTTTTCACCTATAACTTATACTCTCAATTTATAAGCACGTGAAAAAGTAATACAAACATTCCTCGACTTACGACGGAGATAAGTTCCAATACCTCGGTCGTATCTTGAATATTATACTTTTGTATTTATTATAAGTATTTATTCTTTCAATAATAGTTTTATCAAAATACACGAATACAATACAAATTGATAAAAAAGGTCGAACATGAAACATTTATTTTTGTTGGGTCTGATAAATACTTGTGTATCGTAACCTTTTCACCTAACGAATAAATGTATAACGTATAAATACCTACAATCTGAACTTACATTTTCAGAAATAATCATATAATTTAACGCGATATCAACTTAATTTACATCATAGGTTAGAAGTGGTTAAAAATCTAGAATCCAGAAAGAGTCAAGACGCTTAAAAAATGATCGTAGTGTCCCGTTATTCAATAAAACATTTTTTAGAACTAATTTGAATGCTTTTTAATTTTTTCGTTGTAAGTTCACACTGTCGTTAGTCGAGGACTATTTGAGTTTCAATCCAAACACGGTCAAATAATTAAAAGAACGTAACGTTAACCACTGCATTACGATGTGAAAAATATTATAAACGAAGTATAGGTGAAGTTGAAAGGAGCTTAAAAGTAACCAAAATTGGTAGCTGCTAAATATAACGTCTCAGCTAAAAATCTAACAAAACTTTAAAGCATAATATGATTATTTCTCACAGTATCTAGTTTATCTTGACTGAAGAGAACAATATACAATAACTCAAAAATCTTCCTAATATTCTGCTGGTATAACGTATCAAAAATATAAATTCTCTATTAAGAATGTCTGGCGATCAGTATGTTTTGTAAAATTTATGTATCTTAAATTATAATTATTACTTCTCTTGTAAACATTTTTTCTCGTAGTTTTGCTCATCAACCATATTTTAACATACTTTAATGTACAGTTATATGTTGATTGTGTGGCAAAAAAACGCTTCCTCAAAGCGTTTTTGAAAAAAAATATGATAAATTAAATTTACATTTTTAAATACTCTCTGCCAACTCGTTTTGCTCAACAACTATGTATTAGTTTTTCCGAGAGTGTATGTTTTTTAGATTATTTTAATCTCAGCGTTAAAGCATGTATAAACATTTAAATATCAAACAAACTATGGATAAAAAATCATTGTAAAACTTTTTAAAGTCATTTTATTCCTGTTGCAATTTAGATTTTTGTATCATTAAATACACTTATAATAGCGTTGAAATTACATTAAAATTTTAATGTGATACAAAAAGCTCTGTTCAGTTATAATGCTTTATATGCATAATTCATTATATAAATAATTTCTTGCGTGTTTTATAAAAACATATTTCGTACTATGGAAAATAAATAAATACTAATTCGTTATTGATTACATAAACATTAAAACTGTATTAGACTTTATTTGAACTAGATGTTGAAAACAATCGTTGCGATTGTGTGAAAGATCTTTAATCATATTTTACCATAACAGAGAAGTATAACCATAAGGTGTACGAGTTTCACAATTATCGTTGAGTAAACTATTGTAAAAAAAGTGATGATAGACGAATGGGGTGGACCAAGGGTGGAAGTTGTCCAGCCAAATTAGTATATCTTTTTCTATGTCTTTATGTAGAAAAAGATCATTCTATAAAAGAAATAAGAGAGCTTGAAAACATAAACTAAAATGGCTAGACCATGTAGAAAGAGATAAAGCATGCCTAGAGAGATGTACTGATATTTCTTAAGGTACTTGATATACCAACAAACTGCAATAATATGCAATTATAATGCAAAATAAATAAAACTTGTATAGTATATTCTTGTAACTATGTATAACAAATTAAATTGCTTTTTTGTTTTTAAAAGAAACAACTTTTACAAAATTATAGTGTTCTTTGACAAAAAGGAAAGTCTAAATTGGATCAATGATATTATAGGTTATGAAGACGGTGAAGTCAGCATACACATTCTACTGGAATGGGTGATGTTGGAAAGGTGCTGATGGAGCACTTTAGGCACTTTGAATAACACTTCACGTTCGTTACTCCACAGCATACACACATACAAATCAAATATCCGAGAAAAACCTCAAAGATTTTGAAATCACATAACACATTTCGTTGTACTGGAATTTCGCTATATCGAATATGGTAAAACTACTTTCGATTACAAAAATTAGCCTTGAGTCGGGTTGTCGTCCGACAATATTATGGAGACCAACATAGTGAAATGAAATTAAATGATACTTCCCATTAGTATAATTTTATATGGCTTAATTTGTATGAATGTTCAATTCAACTAAAAATATTAGTTTTACGAAAAATTTCGTCATTCGTTACGAAAAGATTTATCCGTATAAAACTAGTAAATGCCACCCCAAAAGCATCAAATAAATCTTTATCAAAACATTCTAAGAAAATCTTTTTTATATGCTTACAAACTATTTATGAGACAGAATATATCATTTAAGCAATTAACATAACTGTCTACTACTACTAAACTAAATGACATCTCCTTATTTTAAATTTCACGGCATGCAAAGAAAATAAAGTTAAAATAAGTGACGCCGCTTACCGGTTAAGTTGTGCATTAAAATTAATCCACTTTTAAATTGGTTTCTAGATCAAACGAAATATTCACGAAACAAAAAACATTGACATTGTGTTTAATTCCATTGTGTGCAAATTAATCTCTCGAGCTCTCTTAAAATCGCAAATTCGGGGGACAATAGACGCTTAATTACCTTGTATCGTCCAGGATCATCTTAGCAGCAGTACTTCTTCGAGGCAGGTCAACAGCCCGTGAGAAAGAAGTCGACGTGAAGAATCCAACAGCTCTGCGGAGACTGCTTCAGCTGTCGAAATGGAAACTCTCACCGAGTGAAAATTTTGTGAATTCGTCGCTTGCATTTTTCGCCTCTCATATCAATACATAAACAATAATATATTGTCTTATTCTTCAATTAAAAAACACTGTTATAACAACACTTCTGATAATTAATATTTCCAAGTGATTTTTGTTTTATTTTTCATTTTTCTTAAACGAAATTAATGCCAAAATTTTTTTTTTAAAAAACCATTGTCTATTTTTTCACGTAAAAAACGATAGTATTTTAAATTTTACAAAGTAATATTTCACGTCATTAAATCCGTTCACAATTCGAAGATTGTATTTATTTTCAAGTTGCCACGATTTTCACATTGTCTTGATCTTTCGGTTCATATATTTTCCATCACGTGCTTTCATTTTTCTTCAACTCGATGATGAATAACTTTGCGAATTTTAAAACACTGACAAATTGCAGGGTATTTATTGTTTATTGGATTATACGAGGCCTTTCACTTTGATTATAGAACCGGCTAGCAATTTCGTTTGATTACCTGGAAATAACTATTTTCTTGATCGATCTTCTACATTGGAATATGAAATTGTCTCAGCCATCATTATGTTCCCTCTCAGTAAAGAAACCGCCCAATTACCTTTAAGCTATACTAAAGAAAAACAAATATGTGTTCGCAGTATTACATTATAGATTATCCTCGCTCATTGGATTTTATAACCGCAAGGTGAAGTCAAATAAAACACAGGATTATTAAAGACAACGCCACTTTCCCAGCTATTGAAAGTCACGACCATCAATGAAGACTGTGATCACAATCTATTACTACGATTTACTGTAATTCTTACAGTAAATTAATATACGCACAATTAATATCAATTAGTTATTGCGATACACATAACCATTATTTTATAATATATTACGCAAGTATACTCTTGTTTTAAGTGCATTAAATAAAGCTGCGTTTTTACAACTTAATATTGAGTTATAAATATTGTGTTGAATTTTATTATTATACTGCAAAGTTGTTTAATTAAAATAGTTTCTTTTATTTATATATCTGTTTTAATGATATGCTTCAAAAGTGTTTAACGAGCGTGTTATAATGTCATTGTAAAATATTCGTTACGTGTTTGAATTATTTTTTTCTCTTTATCCAATGTTTTCATCGTATCTATCGCAGACATTTTTAATCAGTGTGCGTAGAATTTATATCATTGTATTTTTTGCGGAGTGCAACTGTTTTAAAGCATGTATACCGAGATGATTTATTTTCACGACAACTTGAAAAACAAACGCGGCAAATTGGGAACACTAAAACTGGGTTTTTTTTAACAATGGCGATAGCACTAATTAATTATTCTTCCGTTCCGTGTAGCTCTCTTCATTGCCGACGGTCGACATCGAAGTCATCCTGCAAAAAAATACACTTTTACTGACTATTCATTCAAGTTTTAGCAGAGATATATTTAAGAATATTGCAAAAAAAGTGGGAAAAAATAATCGTCTTCTTTAAATCACAACCGAAATAAGGTATTTTTAGACCATGACCAGTTACGAGTACTCGATTTTTTTCTCATGAATTGGATTTCAAAAATTTGTGTCCATGTAATTATTTCTTTATCTAAAGTGACAGCACTAATTACTAAAGACAACATTTACTCAATAATATAAATCAAAATGAGTTAATCTAAAAGATATTTATAATTCAATATATTAATTTATTTCATACGATTTAAAAATATATATATCAAAATTGATCCTTAAGAAAAGGCAAAAATAAGATTGGTCTGATTATTGAGATATTTTGTACTCATTATTCAGTTAAAATTATCGTTACTAACATACATCAACTGTGGAAAGAACGTAATTCTCATCTACACAAAAAGGTCGAATTATTTTGGGACAAGGTTAAAATATTGAATATAGGTTACCCTAAAGTACACTTATACTGAAACTAGTGCGTTATTTGTCCAATTTTATATTATTAATTCAAGTTATTTAATAAAAAACAATTAAATTTATGTGGTGGAAGTCATTTTGCTCGGTCGTAAATTTCACAAACTTCCTTTTCTTAAAATATAAAAGCTAAATTTAGGTAAATGTTCAGCAATTTCAGATTATATTCTATCGATAAAACATGTATTAGGTTGTATACATTAAAATTGTCAAAAAAAGGTACACTCAAATCTGTATTTGTGCGGGGGATATGGACCGCATAAAAACAAGTTTGACTGTAATCTGAAAAATTGAGTGTTACGGCCTTTTTTTTAATAATCGATATAAAAATGAACCGGATTATATCGAATCGGATTATTTCATTGAAAAAATACTTTGATATTGACTTCATATGGGTAAAATTATTTTATGTATAGTATCACAAATTTTAAATACTGTTCCAAACAATAACGATGTTTGTTTTTTCGATAAAACAAATGCTGTAACTAACACTTTCTCTTTATCAAGACCAAACTGTAAAAACTTCCTCGTTATTTTTTTAAAAATCGAAATTTCTTTTGTGTGATTTATAAGTATGATATTTACTAGTATACGAAATAATTAGATATATGACCCGATGGATGAATTAATGAACCAATTACATGCACCAAATATTTCGCACATTTTTCAACAATCCATTATGATTTCGTTTGAAATTTACACATTTTTTCTGAAGTTGGCTCGACTAGCCTATCGTTGTTCCGAGTCTGTACCCTCGATAAATGTTTCTAAAGTGATTAACGTGTGTGTACTGGGAGTTAAAACCAGTATTCATATTTTTATTAACTGTGTGAAACCTATGACAATTATTTTGAGAATAAAATAAATAATAAAATATCATCTGATAAATATTTCAGGTAGTGGAACGAGCTTCAATGGGTTAACTTCAATAAAGTAATACCCAGTTGAATTGGTCTTCCATCTTTGTTAATGTATACTACCAATGTTCAAATTCTACAGACTAGAGATTTATTTGTCATTTTAGGAACGGAGATGTCAAATTAAATGCACATTTTTTTCCATATTATTCGGACAATTGCCTCCTGGATAAAATTAATTCTCTCTTTACAAAACACACAAAGAAAAAAAATCTATAAAAATAGAAAAAACTGTCTAATTAAACTAATCTGATATAATCTTTGGTAGCCGAGAGGTTAGCGTTCACATCCCGCATCCAGAAAATGCATATGTGCTGGATTTGAAAAAAATCCAAAAATGTAGGATTGGATTTCATATGGGTTGAGCAATTGGCCGACAACTAATTCTCTGATGGAACATCTTTCGGGACATGTCTGTTCATGGAAGAGATCCATATATTCCATTTCTAGTGTAGACATCTATATACTACACTTTCTAAGCGGACATGGTAAAAAATATGTTATATCGACTGCAGAAAGGAAAAAGGACCTAACCTTCAGATTTTCCAAATAGTTTCCATTCGATTATTACAATTTATACAACTTAATAGACATTATTTTAAAGGACGTAATCTGAAAATGCCGAATTAATTTCTAAATTTAGCTTTTAAGTTTAAAAAAAGGATGACCAGTGAAATTTACATCCGCCAAAAAAGGCTTCCACCTCATCAATTTTACCGTTTTTTTTATTGAATAACTTGTCAAATTAATATCACATTGAGTAAATAAAACACAAGTTTTAGTATTCATACACTTCAAGGTTGTTTCTATTTAACGTTTCGAATTTGGCCCAAAAGCATTAAATAAACGTTTTTTGTAACTCCTGTAAAATTTGTTCTATGCGGGTTACGTTCTTTTTCCTTTTCACGGTCGATATATAATTTAATTATATATAAATATCTTTGATTTTTAAGCGGAGGATTAAAGCCAACATAATATTTGTAACGTTAACCGCTTGAGTATATTCAGCACAATTCTGAAGTATGAGCTTAAAATATGATGATCGATTTGGAAGTTTACAAATATCATGCAATGTTAAGTTTTAAAATAAAATGTAACTTAAATAAACTGCTCTATTATTGTTATTTAATACCTATAGTTGAAAATCGTTTTAGGATACATCTTTTTCTTCAAATATTGGTTGTAATGTATCGCATGCACAGGCAAAAGAAACAGTCTCAAACTTTCCAACATGCATCTAAACACCAGAACATTTAACTATTTGAAAAACGCTTTCCAGTTCTCGGAAAAGACTGGTGTCAATAATTACTTAGCCATATCTACGGCGCAAGTAATGTAACAGTTTGGGAAAGTTATCGGCAACAAAATAGTGTGAAAAGTAAACTAAGATGACAATTATGACTTTCATATTACCATGTAAAAAAGAAACACCACGCGTATGTGATTGGAACGACATGCGAGCACTATTAACAGATCCATATCGATTTCAGAAATATATTTTTTGTACCTACTCCATACAACAAACAGCCAACTTATAAGATAAGATAATTTTTACTATTCTTCAACTGTATTATAAGAAATTGTGTCTTTTCGAGTTCTTTAAGAGTAAAAATCAACGATTTTACAATAAGAGTATAATCAAATATTAGTATGCAACAGTTTTTCTCAAAAAAAAGGTTACACTCAGTAGATTAAAATATATTTTTTTTAATTGATTAAGATTTATATTGAAAACTAAATTTCCAGTAGATCAAATATTCTCTAATCTTAAAATTGTATTATAAATCCGTATAAAAGTAATATTCATGCTGGATAAACGAAATAAAATAGAGATATACTACGTTTCATTTTGTCTCTCTGGTAGCGTATAAGTTAGCGTACGTCCCTAGTGACCCGGAGAATGTAGGCTCGATTCCCACATCTGTCAGATTTTTAAAATTCTAAAATGCAGGATTTGGATTGAAAAATTGTCTCTAAACGATTCTCATGAAAAATTATTTGTCGCATATCGATACACACTGTGAAGATATTCGCTTCAAAAGTGAAGTATACATAGATCTCCGCATTCTGAAGAGATGTTTTGGCAGATTATTATTCACATGAACTAATTTTCAGATAGTTGCCCAACCCAATGGGCGTTTTCGGATTTTTTTAATTCTGTAGATGTAAGAATCGAAGCTGTATTCCTCGGATACGAGACTCGCATGCCAATTTCTGGGTTCACAGAGAGATTATTTATATGAAAAGTGGAAATGTTTTGAACAATTATAATTGAAGATCTTTAATTAATATTGTAAAAAAAAAAACAGCGTATCCAGTTTTATAGTTTTAAACTTTTTTATTTTTATTAATCAACGTTGTTTTATTTATGTAATTATAATTTACCTGTATCATAAAATTGTGAAAATACAATAAAACGATTAATTTCATTTATTTTTTAAATTGTATAATTATATATTTACATTTATTTTTACCATTTCGGTTGTGGAGCATATAGTTCGTGCCAAAGCAATATCTCGTATACCACACAACGAAAAAATACAACAAATGAAAATAGCAATAGTGTCAATATCATTTAATCAAATACCATATCTGTAAATGTTAATATTAAAATATTAATTAATTTAATTGTAACATAAAAATATACATGAAATTTCATTTCATAATATGTAGTGATTAGAGAGAGCTTTTTTCATCTTCTACAAAAATTGTACCGTGTGGTATACTTTGTGATGAGAAATATAAGCATACATAATATTAGAGCTTTTACAGATCGTTTGAGGGAGATTTTATAGTTACAAACATGCAGTCATGCATATACTATAAATTTTGATTTCATTACATAACTACAAAACTCATGGATTCATGCTAGTTCATAAATCTCTCTTTTATATTATGAAGAACCTATAATATAGGTACTATGCTTATCCCCTCTGAAACATATAAAGCATATCAATGGCCATAAGTTGACAACGCGTATCATGCATTTGTTAAATCATTCAGAAGGATCAAAAAACCTTATAAAAACAATTATTAGGAAATTAATAAAAATGAAATACACTCTTTTTCTTTAATGTCGCAATACTTATTTATTGTAATTCTTTTTGGCCTTCCAGTACAATTTAACAAATGTATGATACGTATTGTCAACTTAAAGCCATCGATACGAAGCTTCCAAAATATGTCATGTATCATGAAGATTTTTTTCAATGGGGATTGATTGTCATGCATTTTTTATAAATAACTAATTCATACCCTACGTAAGTCATAATCTACGATAAACTATGTTAACTTGTACGCATTTAATATAGGATCTGAATCAGTGACCGATTTACAATTATGTTCTCCTATTAAACTTGATCTCCATGGCAACCATATGTCATTTATAAAAACAGAGTTACCAATATTTGCAAGCTTCACGTTATCTTAAAAAAGCTGCATACAAGTGCATGAATATATATTTATTTATTTTAATTCGATTCAGAAAAAAAATTGCCTTTTTAAAACAAGATTTTGGCTCATCATTAAATTTATCATTCGATTTATCTTAACACATTATTCAACTTAATGCACCGATTTCTTTTCATATACCCATTTTTTTTGTAGATATCAATCAAATGACCTATAAATATATTTTTTTACCATTTCCGCTGCGAAAGTGGAGCATATGGATCTCCAAAAGGTCAAGACATATCCTGTACATTTTGTACTAGCGTTTTATTTAATAATATTATGTCAAATATTGTCCTTTTTACTTCATATTATGATATATATGTTTTATCAATTAATTATGCAACATTTCTAAAATAATGTTAATACGACATTATTTGTTTATCAATTCAATATAATATTATATATACCTATATGGTTGTGCATTATATTATTTATGATTCAAATTATTTTAATGTTTACGCTCGTATTAAATAGAATTAACGTCATTTGATACTATTCTTATAAGTAATTTATACGAACATAAATGTAAGTCTCAAATAGTTTTAATTTGTTTTTAATGCACAATTTTTGTTTATAAATCTATCAAATATTTTTAATTTTAATAAATAAGACTTGATTGAAATTAAGTTCAATTATTTTATCAGTAAGTAGCCGTTACTGAATTATTAAAAATTATTTTGGTTATGACAACATTTTTAAGAATATATTAGCTTTATTATAGTATCTTGACAGAAATAGATATTTATAAACATAATAAACATGTAAAATTATCATTTAATACATTCTTCCAAGCGTTGTAAAATGCAGTGCTAATAAGTAAATTATAATTCATTTAACTATAAAAAACATTTTTCTCAAATTAGTTTGCTTACCATATTTGCGTATGAAAACTATTTTTGTTCAGAAAACTATGATATCGATATCAAAAGCTGAAAGTGGTGCAACTTAAAACGACTTAATAATGTCATCTTGTTGCATCATGTTGTATGTATATTACGTATTAATTTGACAACTGAAAACCATTTTCAAATATCCAAAAAACGTCCCTAGAACAAATTTATGTTTCTGGCTCTGAGATCTACTTTGGAAAATATAGAACTATGCTATTTTGTTTTCAGATCTGTCAAAATTGTGTCCGTTCGTAAACAGCTTTACAAGTAAATCGTTTAAAATACGTTTCTTATACATAAATATAAAAGGTAACATTTTTTTCTCAAAAATTTGCACTTTAAGCTACCTATATAAATAGAAAATATACCAGAAACAAATATATAATACATAGATAAAAATAGAAGTTCATGTTTCACATAATATATTTCACAGAATATGATGAGGTATGTATTATGTCAAATATTTGAATTCAAAAATTTATAGTTATTATAGTTTGATTATTTTCATTAAATATCATTTAAAATATTTTTTGACACATTGTAATAAATTGTATATGCAAATACAGACTAATTCTGCATTATATGAGCAAAACGTGTGTTTTTATGATAATATATGTTAAATCGTTTGATAATGAAACGAATTTTAAAAACAAATGAACGTAGATTGAATGAAATTTATCACGTCCATTCAACAATAATATACTCATAATAATTGTATTTATTTTTTATACAAAACGCTGTTATTCATTGATAAGAAAGTATTATATTGAAATAATACAATAACTGCAGTATAAATACTTTTACATAAATTTGTATTAAAGTAAATCATTTTTTTGTAATTAAGTTTAATTATTATTTAATTCAACATCGTATAATACATTATATTTAATATCTTTATGAAGAACAAATCTTACCTTTAAACTAAAATAAATCCGTTACAAGTAGAGTTTGCCTTGGAAAAACACTGGTAAACAATTATTTCACTTTATAAATACACATGTTTGAAATTAATTTCAGTTCTAAAGATATATTATAATTGGATCAAAAAATATTGAAATATAGATTATTATTGTTTACATTCTTATGTTGGTGCAACTGTGTTGGGCGCTGAAAGCAAAGTGTGGAGGAATAAACGCAGACAGTTATCTTAACATGGCTTCCATTAAATTTTCTCTCTCTGCTCATCTCTTTTCACTGCGTTGCTATAAACAAAAAGTGCTTGTCATAAACCATAGCAACGGTTAGAATTGCCTGTCACGACGCGATCAAAATAGATGCCGCCTTAAAAATTTTACGTTTAGTCTGTTGCAATGTATTAATTAATATCGATACTTAATATAGACGTTGCATTATAACGGTGCATGCTAATCAGTTTTATTGATAGCTCTTTCGACACCAGTGTCTATGCAGGTCTAGCCAACTTTACTTTCTTTCTGTTTAAACACCAACAATATTTTACGAAATCGGGTCCTCGTTTATCCTCCGGCTTTCTAGATAACAATATGTATGCTTTTACATCTTATATTTGCTGCAAAACTTCAGTTTACGAGTATAATTCTCTCCATAAACATGCCTGTAATTCAAATTACTCGTATATCAAAGCGAATTTCTCGTGATAAGTAAGACAATTTGATAACTGGGATAATTTGCTATCTAACCTAAAAATATTCATGCAAAATACATACACTTTAATATTTTACCTACATAATTATATTTAATCAAGGCTGCTTGTTATAAAAAAGTTTGTTGCATAGAAGGACTTTAACTGTCTTTGACAGAATCACTGTTATCGTTGATGCTATATTTTTATACTGTAAGTCTTCCCGCTTAGCGCAGTTGGTAGCATGCGTGACTAGCAATCCGGGGAATGCGGGTTCGAATC
>JAGVSQ010007714.1:0-15051 GCA_022683975.1 Rhyacophila evoluta
GGAAAAATAGTGTTTTCCGAGCTCTAGTAAACGATAAAATATTGCATTTACTAATTGTAAATAGTTTCGTAATAATTTTAAACATGGAAATGTACCGCACCATGGTAACTTTCTCGGAGTCATATTATTTCCATTCAAGATTGGTAAAGCTTAGAATCGACAGTTTAATTTAATATGCGCAGGCGCAGGCTTGTAATGTTTTGTTTTTTTTTTATATGTTACAAATATTACAAATTATTTATTTAAAACATTGACTACATAAAATAAATTACAAAATACCATAAATTTATCTTAAATATTTATAAATCTTGCGTCCAGATACCCATTTAAGTTTACAAGACTAATCTCATTTTGTGGTTGTATTATGTAATTAATAAATCGGATAAATATCGTCCTAGTGCAGAAGAGTGCTGGTTTTCATTTAGAAAAATAGAAGTACATAATAAAATATTGTATTAACATGTCAATCATTGTAAATAGTCCGATGAAATATGAGTATTAATACAAATCATATCAGTGCAATATATTTATATATAATCAATTCCACAGATTGTTTACACATGCGTGTAAAATGAATTGAAATATAATTATCGCAGAGAATGTCTTTCCATTTCAAATATCAAGGGCTATCTCTCCGCTTTCATCTGCATTTTGGGTAATTGTGATCTAGTCATATAATTATTTCAATAATTCTTATTTTGTAATTAAGCACGCGATCGTGTATATTATGACATTTTAGAGTTTAATGATGGCTCCACGACCCGTCAATGGTAATTTCGACACATGTTATGAGATTTGTGACCAAAGCCCAATTAGTAATACAAGAGGGGGTGCTGGCGAAGCGCCGACTTCATTTGGCCATATTCATGCTTAATTTAAATTTATGACTTCCTTTATAAGTGTTATTAAATATATCGTAAAATGAATCATATAACTTACGCGCCTCTATTTTTTATTATTTATAAATAATACATGGACCAAAAATATTAAATTATCCTAATTCAATTTAATTTCGTATACTGAATCGTTCCGCCGAGACTCCGATAGGTGCCACTCAGCAGATCATCGGCAACAAAGATGCAAACTAGTTGTAAATAGGTGAGTAAGCAAGTTGTTGTGACGTCAACGTGTTGTCTCTCACTCACATATTTAAAGCTATTTTGAATCTCTATTACCGACGCTCTGCCGCCGCGACATCCATCGTAGTCTCGGCCTTATTCACGGTTCGGGTTTTGACTTTTACTTTACTTTCAGCTACAATATATGGAAGGCTATCTAATGTGACCAACACCCACCCGTCCCGTCCTTACACCTGGTTTTAATTAGACTTATCCCGGAGCTCTCATATCGAGAAGCGATGTACTTCATTTGACGGAAATTTCCTTGGAGTAAATATAAATTACTCAAGATTTAAGTTGTCAGGCACTCAAGTGTGCTGAAGTTAAAAAAAAAAAAATGGAGACTTATTTGGTCAAGCAATTTATGTGAAGAGATCATCACGCTCGCAGTAAGACGCCGCATTTTTTAACAGCCATGAATTTCGCCCTTGTGACAAGTAAGGCGAATTGTCCGATAGGTCCAACAGCCGGTTGGATCGATTTGAGTAACCCTTCCCGCTCCGTACAAATATATACCTGTGACCTAATGCCAGACGTGTCCATGTCAGATTTGGCTTTTTTGCTGGTATAAGAAAGCAGAACCAGCTAAAGGTACCGGCAACACGGGTAGCCTGTGACGTCATGTGATTAGGAGCGCCATCAAGGATCTTCCAAAAAATTTATAGTAAAAATTATAAATAAAAAATGGTTTCAATCTGACATTTTTGGATGGAAAATGCAAGCTCTTATTTACTCAATATGATATTAATTCAATAAGTTGTTTAACAAAAACCAATAAGATTGGTTTGGTGAAAGCCCTTTCCTGGTCGCAAATTTTACAAGTCATTTTTTTTAAAACTAAAAGCTAAATTTAGTCACTAATTTGGGATTTTCAGCTTACGTCCTTTTGATGGAACGAGTGTTGAGTAGTATACAGCTAGATTATGGATTATAAGCTGTTAAAAGTTGAGGGTTACGACTTTTTTTTTCTTTAAACAATTGATATATAAAGGTCACTTTAAACGACTCACAAATATGCTCGGTTGGCAAATCTGTAGTTTAAATTCACTATTGTAATTGATATTACCGTCATAATTACCAAAAGTAGGCAGTTGAAATATCTTTAGATTCTTTACTGATGTCAAATGTCTTTGTGTGACGATTATTATAGAAGTAAATCATGAATTGTGATAATTGTATTCTATTGTAATTGACGTCAAAAACGCACTCTAGATTTTTTGATTTCATCAAGAAGTAAAATCTGAATATCTATTTCCTTTATACCAACATCATTTATTGTAAAATGTGTCATAACAAAGCAACTTCCATCTCCACTTAATAAAATGTAGTTCACAGGGCGCCCTGTTCTCTCTTCAAACGTAAGTTATTATTGAAATCAAGTGGTGGAATGGGGTACATATTGACTTCTACGTAATACGGGTCATTAGTGCATATATATTTTTTTATCTACATTAGCATAGTAATTATGTTATTAGTCACTTGATGGCAAATATTATATTATAATTTATACACTATCATTTGTACTGCTTGTAATTAATATAAGCTATATTCACGACAAAGAAATTCAATCGTCATAACAACCAGAAAACAATAAACTTATAAGCTCCATGCCTTCATGTCTTATGATAAATTGTTATTTAATATTTCCATCGTCTCAATACTAAGTAAACTTTAAATCTATCAATGTTTAAAATACCCTTTCCCTTCCATTCATTCATATCATTGTATGACATTATGCTTAAAAATCGGATACCAATGGCTTAAAGTTAAAATTTTCTAACCATTTTTTTGACAATTTTACAGGAATGTGTAAAAACTGATCATTCTGCTGTTTATTTTTGTAATTATTTATTTTGATATAAACAAACACCTCTTAAACGAATTATTTGTAGAGCTGTTTACGAACGATACACATTTGACAGATAGGAATACAAAACAGCGGAGTTATCTATTTTGCAGAGTGTCAGAGCCCAATGGAGTTTTTGGGACATTGTTCGATATATTTTAATAACTTTGAGTTGTGAAATTAATACGGGACATTCATTGTAACAAAATAACGTTATTAACCCTTTGAGTAGTATGGATGTATTCGTATGTACGTCTGTGCAACTTGTCGCCATGTTTCAAAGCCACTCTTTCAATTTTTAATATAATGTTATTATTTTTTAAACATAAATACTCAATAGATCTATCAATGATATTTAGAAGTCATTACAATCATATCATTTATTTTTAGGCTAGAAAAAAATACGGAAACATTACGAAAAAAATTAAAACAAAAAGAGTTGAGTTTAGCATTAAAAAATTTCGATATTGGGCGTAGTTTAAACATTAAAAATTAGATACAATACTGAAGTGCGCGAAGAGTAAAATGCTGGTGTTTTATTCACCCAATCTGTTATTAATTTAATAGTGTATTTAAAAAAATTAAATAAAAGTGTGTGTGGTGGAAGTCCTTTTCCCTGGTGGCAAATTCCACAGGCCCTCCATTTTTAGCTTGAACTTAAAAGCTAAAGTTTGATACTAATTAGGTATTTGCAGATTAAATTCTTTTGATAGAACATGTATTGAGTTCTATACATTATAGTTATTGACAAAAATATTTTGAATACATTGAGGTTACTTCCTTTTACCTTTCTACTGTTGATATGTATTTAAATAGTAATAGTATTGATTTCACTAAATGTAAGTAATTTGATAGTTGTACAATGAAGTTCTATTAAGCGAATGTTAGCTAAACAAGTCAATATTTTCGTATTGGTGTTAGTTACTACAATACATCATTCGACGAGTGAATTTATACACCCATCTGACTCTGCTCAAAATTCCAACACTCGTTAAAACAACAAAATAACGCAAAAAAAGTTGAAGATTTTATCTGACCATGAACGTTCAGGTTTTACGTTATTATTCGGACGTAGTCACATACCTATTTAGCAATTGGATCACGTTCGAATCCGGGGCATTGACTTTTGCCACAATATGTAGAATTTAGTAAAAAGATATAGGCACTATAATAGCTTTTTTCTTGTGTTTTATTTAGCGCACAATTGTTATTCATTACCGGCCTACCTCAAGGATTATTCACTTGTTGCATCACAAAATTAAAACGCACACAATTCTCGTTTCGTCAAGTTGACAAAACGAACACAGCCTTTGTGTCTTATCCCCGTATAAAATATATTATAGCCAGGAGCTCGTTAGTTTAAACAGCTGTCGGATCAGGTTTTTTTACTGCCGCCATTCATGATATATAATAAAATAACATTTCAGTTCTTCTCTCCCCTCGCTGTCGTTTTTGTTGTACTATTTTTATTATTTTTAATAATAATAATAATGCTTAGTATTGGATCGAACCCATACCGGTTGCTTGCGATCACCTGCTCAGTGGGAAAGGGACCTGAATTTAACTTCGACGTTGTACTTCTTCTCGAATGAATTATTGCCGTTTTTCAATAGAGCGGTCGTTTTAATTCCCATGAGTAATGTGTGTTTGTTAAAAAATACAATAATTTTTGGAAAACCTAACGTCGACTCGGTAAACGAACATTTTTACTTATACCATCACTGCATTACAAAGTCACATTTTTCATATTTGTCACAACAGCTTTTATAAGTATTATTTCTTCTATGATTATTATTGTCTGACAAACAATTCTTGTGAAAAATAATCTGTCAAGACGTCTTCACATTGCGAAGGGAAACACACTCCACTCTCGGAGTCGATATCTTCACACTGTGTAGACCCATATGCTCCAATTTGGGAGCGAACATGGTATAAAAAAAATATTCTTTACTATTGTTGTATTAAATTGAGTTAATATTTAATTATAATTTGTCGTCTCTCTTCGACTCGGTGGCTGATTGTCACGGTAACGAATGTAATGGATTTGGAGCCCAAAGCCACTTAAGTATTTAAAAATAATGTAAAGTTTAAGGGGGTATGTCGAGTGACGCTATAAATCTTCAAATTGTGTAGATCTATATGTTCCCTCCCTAGTAGCGTATAGGTTAGTGTGCGCGCCTAGCAATCTGGGGTGTGCGGATTCAATTCCCAGATCTGAAAGCCCATTGGGTTGAGCAATTGTCTGACAAACAAGCAGAGTGGATATCTTCACACTGCGTAGATCGATATGCTTTAACGCGGGAGCGAATATGGTATAAAAAGAAGAAGAATATGTTCCATTTTCAAAGCGGGTATGGTATAAAAAATCTGCATTTCTTTAATCATCCACATTCATCTTACAACTTATAACCAAAGTAGTTATCAATAAAATGTGAATATTAGTGACGTGACCAATTTATGATTAAATACATTTTGTAATATTATTTGTGATATTATTAAAGAATCCTAAATAATCCATTAAAGGTAACTCAAATCCATCGCAGTGATCTTGAGAATTATCATCAACAATGGCCAGCCGCTTTAGTTCAAGTTGACTGATCGGCCTACCTAAAATCGTTAATGCCTCGATTACAATAGCGGATTTTCAGTGTTGTGTGTTTACATGAAATATATCAGTGGCTCTCGAATAATATCAAATATCATGGCCCGCCTGCTTGTCATTCAATTACGTTGAAATCATGCAGAGGCGCTGGAATTGGCTAAAGTATGTACGGGGTATAATTAATTTGAGAGAACAGTGGGATTTCGTCGTCCTGAAAAATTTCCGATAATATTCTCAAGGTGTACTTATTAATTTAAGGCTGCTGCATGATCGGGTGCGAAGCTATAAGCAGGTGTCCTGGAGGCGTTATGTGGTAATCACATCTTCCCCATAGAGAGCGGATATGTCAGAAGAGGTCAGAACGGATTAGTACGAAGACTGTCTGATTGAAGATGTTTCGATTCTTTGTTTATACCTTTACGAGGAGGAAATCACGCCGTTAATAAAAATAATCAAATGCGAATTCATGACCACATAAAGAATCGTAACTTCCAGACAAACTACGAATTTAAACGATCCAACGGTTTTTTGTGGTCTTTTGTCAATTTCTGACGATATTTTTACTGTCGTCTTGTCTTATTTTTTATTCAACACTTTTATTTAGCTTCACTTGTTAGTTATTTAGTTCGGACGTATGTCGTTTTTTGTTTCGGTGTTGGCATCCAAAGAAAATGAAATAGTTTAAAACATACTATTGGCCATCGAATATAATACATTGTAACATTTCTATTTTATATCGCGATCCTTAGTTGTTTATAAATTTCGACAAACTTGGTAGACACAGAGAATTCCGTGTATGTCCCGACTCAGTGAGCCAATGGAAGCTTATTAGAAGTCCTTTCGGATCATGCGGATTGCTCTCGTGGCCTCCTATCATATTACAATTATACGTAACGATGCTTCATGGGATTTCGAAAATTATCCAAGCGTACAAAATTGAGCATATCAGCCGCCAATTTTGTTTTAACTTATTCAATAATGAAATAAACGAATTTATTTTGGCGTTTTACACAGATATCAATGTTGTATATATCAATATTGTACAAAATATTAAATTTATGCAAAAACATGTTTATTTTAATTGTTTGTACCACAAGGTAGAGTCACTACGTTTGTCACTCTTCAATTGTTGTTCACTCTTCTACATTGCTTCAAGGTGGCGAAAGATTCACCAATGTAGAATTATATATTATATAAAATACTGCATCCCGTAACTCTGTCAAATATATTTTGCAAATAATGTGTAGAGGCTTAAAGAATAGGTAGGCCAGGTCATTCGCAATATTAAGAGAGTGGCTTTTACATTTTAAATGGTTCATCAATTTTATATAGTCAAAACTCAAAACCTTGGCCAAATACCACATCACGCAGTTATCTCGTTACAGGCTATATTTTATTCTTCTCGTATCATGAACCTTTTCAGTGAATTACACACACCAATATAGTGGTTACAACTGGACAATATTAGTATGAATATTCATGCCTTTAACTCGGAATAGTTCACACTTTTTTCGTTCTGTCTGCCATGTCCACAACTCCAAGATTCGATATGATCTAAAGCTTTACCAGCGATAGTGCACAGCCTTTTAGATTTCCAATTAATTACATTTAATTATTATTCCAGTCACTCGTATCAGTAACAACTCGTATTCAATACGTAACTTTTGACAGGCCCACCTATTCGTGAATACTTAATTCACACCGATCAAGCAATCACGCCTGTAAAAGTGATTACATACCCATTCAGATTCTCTAGTGTTTTTTTTATCATTGTTCGAAGCGGAAACACGCTGTCAATGATTTTGAATTTATTCCGGCGTGAGCTTTTATATTTTTTCAGCATGACGAAAGCTTGATATAACGAGTAATTTTTTTCACTTAAAATATTTTGACATGAAATAATCATTTTCGTTAATTCTATTAAATTCTCGGTGATCTTTACATGCGACTGAATTTTTTTTATACTGATATTGTAAAGCTTTAGTAAAACAATATTTTAAATTATTCATTTAGTATATACTATAGTCATCATCAGTAACAAGATATACTTATCTTCTTATACCATGTTCGCTCCAAAGTGAAGAATGTGGATCTACACAGCGTGAATATGTCCACTCCGAAAATGGAGTATGTATATGGATTTCCGCAGTGTAAAGACGTCTTATGTATTTTTTACGAGAATCGTTTGTCAGACCATTGGTATTTTTAACACGTTTTAGTGTTTAAAAATCTGATAGATGTGGAAATCGAACCCGCACACCTCGATTGCTAGGTGCGCATATTAACTTTTCCAAGCTGTACTACAACCTATATCGATAAATTATTCAATGAAGGCCTCTATCATTCAGTTCTTCTCCTCCGTGCGCTAATGTACGTCCTCAAACTTTTTGGTAGATTATAACGAGAAAACCCCACCGTACTTGCTTTCCTCTCTACCACCCGCCACATATTTACATCTGCTAAGCGGAAGTATACCGTGGCGTGACGAACTTGAGGCGCTCTTTAAAGTGCCAGAAGTTTCCCAGGAGCAGCTTCCTTGGTTGGCGTGTACTAGAGTGAACGTCATTCCTAATTCGAATCGATCAAGCCTTGATAATATCTAGCTTTGTTTAAAGGAGAACTTCTCGCTTGGCGTAAGATTTCGCATTTTTACGAAAGCTAGAACATTATCCTTTGTAGGAACCAATTCGCAAAGGCTGACTGGTCCGATAAATAGTCCAACCGACTTGAGAAGCTCTTCCCTTTCAACCGGAATATGGGTACATACGCAGATGATCCGATTGGTATTTACTTAAGCAAGTAGGCTATTCTACAAGGCCAAGCTGGCAGAGCCCTACTGAATTTCACTTCATATTGTACATATACAATAAAACGGGTTTTCACTTTTTCACATACTTTAAATGATTGATATATCGCTTATAAAAAAGCAATACAATAAATACCTCGTGTACGTCACGACACACATTTTACAGATGACAAAAAAAAAACTCTTTGATCACCATTACACCAAATTCCATGTATTTATTTATGTTACTATTAAATTAACTAACATTTCTAATGTTGACATTTAACGAAGAACATACGAAATTTGATTTAATGATATTATTGACTAAAAGAGTTATTTCATCTGAACAATTTATACGACGTTACGTGCTGTAGGTACAAAAAAGTTTTCATCAAAGCTCAATGATCGTTGACACTAGATTATATTAAAAAAAAAACAACCCCTTCATTACGCATTTCATTCCACTAACCCAGATCCTACTTGTTTAATGTTAACCCTTGCATGAGCAGCACAATTTCGATGGGGTAGAAATCACCCGCCGATCGATCTAGCCTTGTTTCACTGACACATCTATACCGCTGCACTCTCTGCAACCTGCAAGCTCTAGATTTGCATACAGATCGCCCCCTGTCATTGAACTCGAAACTGTTCTAGTAAATGCACTTGGCTTCGATGAATTCACTGTCCACTGAATTCTCGTTAGCCATTAAAATCGTGAGTAGATCCCAAAGAATATTTTATCCTAGATCGTTAATTTATCATTTTTTTAAATAATAAAAAAAAAACATTACACACTCGGACCTCGTATAACACAGTCATATGGTTCCAGGAAAGCGTCATGTAATACAAATCCGTGCTATACGAGGATTGAAGTTTATACAAAATTAACGTTTCAATTATATCTTTTATTATTCCCAATAATCCGTATAAATAATACTCTTACGTACTTAATAATATATCACTTACAATTATATTTATTCGGATGGGTTGTAAGTTTTCACTATCGGAAGACTCGGGTATTTTTGGATTTAACACTTTTAAACTGAGTGATAAGCGATTGTCTGTTTTTAAGCGTGTAAATCTTTATGTACAATATAATATTTCATTAAATTAAAACTTCTTTCCATTGTAAAAGCGTTATCAATAAACTATTTTTTTTAATTATAAGCTATCCCCAAAACTTCATTTATTGCTTTTAATGTGAAACATGTAGCTGCTTCACTACGACTGCTTTCATATAATTATGATCGTAGGTACAATTCCCCCCAACCGTGTTATATCGAAACCGTGTTATACGAGGTCCGAGTGTACGACGTATATCTAGTTGTACCTTTGTTATTAATATGACCTTTTTACCGGTAGCTCAGGATAATTTAAAATGTTCCATATTTTAATATAATACTGAACAATGTTCGCCATTATCCGCTTTAAGGTCGTCAATATAATTATAACATAATCACATATTCATGATTTATGTTGATGAAAAACACTCATCACTTAAACCCAACAAAAATATATTTAAGACATGCACTTCTAGCAATATATATTAAATAAACACATACACTGGTAGATTTTTTAAAATTCAAAAATGCGGGACTGGGTGCCCATCCGGTTAATTAGCTGACGACTAATTATCGTGAAAAATTCTGTCAAGATATGCCTCCACATTGCAAAAATGTGCATACTCTATTTTTATAGTGGACATCGGTGTATATATCCATATGCATATAAGAAATATATTTTTTTTTTTTTTTTTTTCATAATGTCGGGCTTATTTTAAAGTTACACACTGCAATTATATATGAAAAATTTTACACGACAAAGTAAACACTTTCTTTATATTGGTAATAGAAAATATTTGTTGTGATGGATTTCGAGGATGAAAATGAAAAGTTTCTTTTATTTCTCCATCCATAGGTAGGTAATTCAGAACAAATATCAAAGTCTGTTATATCGAATGTATTTTTGTTGCCATCCAGGAGACTGTAGTGATGTTATTTATCGTGAGAATCTATATTTTTTCTTCTACCACAAGACCCTCGACGTTGCCAGTTTTGCATGCTCCTCCCGCGAGGGGTGCTCGAGCTATTGTGTTTCAAGCCGGCGGTGGGGCGAGGCAAGGTTTGTTCAGGCGGGCGGGGGCGGTTGGAGTGGACCTCGAAGTCCCAACCCCTATTTAAACAGCTTCGGCTGACACGTTTGCTTAATAATGTCTGCATGGAACTACTTTATGGGAGGGATCATGGCTCCTGTGGAGGGTGACTGCAAAAATCGATAGCGTTCCAGTTCTGACCCAATTACTACACTCATTTCGCGTGGAAAACATCAATGGGGTAACATTGTACCCCTCTATTTCAAGGTTGTGCCTAAAAGTGGCAATTCATATTTAATATTGTGTTTGTTTCTTTTTTACTTGATATACTTACCGTCGCTTGTAATATTCAGTTAAGAATTTCGTTTCACCCTGGCCGATCCGAAAGTGAAGTATATGGATCACCGCGATGTGAAGTCATGGTTTGACAGATTATTTTCAAGAGAATTCGTCGTTGCACAATAATTGCTTAACTCGATAAGTATCCAGTCTCGCATTTTCAGATTTGAAAAAATTCACCAGATGTGGGAATCAAACCCGCATTACCCGAATGAGAGGCGTGCACGTTACTTTCGAGATCGGGAAGAAAATTATAGTTTATTAACAGTTTGAATGCGGATGAACGACTCCGTGTCGATGCAAATGTCAAAGCTACTTTTTTAATACGAGAACCCTCTCTGTCAAAATTATAAAAAAAGGTTCGTTGTTTCTCTGCTCATCGGTCAAAGCTTATATACTGACCGCTTGGCTATGAGATTTGTACTGACAAGGTCCCCGTTTTGGACAAGTGGTTATGTTATTTGTATGGACACACACGTGTGTGTCGTCGGTATCAAAAAAGTTAACGAACATAGAATTGCATTAAAAATGATTTGAATTCGATGTTAATATTGTAATTTAATTATCTATCTTTTATTTAGAAACGTTTTCTTAGTATAGTACATTGACCTGACTGAAAAAAATCCTGATTGATCTCTCCCATCTTTCTGTGATATATTCCAACAAAATGTTTTTTAATTAATTAACAAAATAATTTATACAACTACGAGCTTATCACGTAATATCTAAAAATAAGATTTTAATTAATTTGAGAGAACTAAATGCATTCCTTGGTAGAGAAGATAGCCTTCAATATTTGGAATTGATTCGTTGTTTTGATGGTGTCATTAAGAATGCGGAAAGCACTTCGATTAACGTATAATATTAACTTATCGTATTATATTATCGCACTTATTATTTTGTGAAGCCAAATTTAAAACCTTTTAAGTATCTTTTAACACAGTACTGCAAAAATACATTTACATTAATTACGAATGTCATTAAAATATTAATTGATTACCCGCATAGCAAATCCTCCCGCATATAATTAAAATCAACAGCTTGGATCTTAATTAAAAATAATAATATATGTGTTATAAAAATTGTAAATGTAGTGAAAAACCACATAGCTGGAAATTGGTGGATTCATGTAGATAAGTACACTATCTTACAGATAGTACCTATAGTAAAGATCTGATATAAATTAAATGTAATTGCTCAATAATTTGGCTTGGAAAGATTATTTTGATATAAAAAAACACATTTTAAACGATTAAGGCCGGCGCTAAGACAGCAAAGCGATGGCGGCAAGAGATGCAAAATAGCTATAAATATGTGAGTGAGCAAGTTTGGCAGCACGACAACACGTTGTCGTCACAACAACTTGCTTACATGATCACTCACCTACTTATTGCTTGTTGCATCTCTGTTGCCGTCACTTTTCACCGTCGCGGTATATATTGTACCCTCGGCATTAGGCCTTAGATGTCGCGGCGACAGAGCGACGGCGACAAAATCACGAAAACACAGATGCAAAATAGCTATATTGAGTGATCGAGTTGTTGTGACAGACGCGCCGTCGAAATATTGTAGCTCATATGCTCACTCACCTATTTATAGCTATTTTGCATCTCTGTCACGGTCACTTTGACGCGGACGTTCAGCTATCCTCCCCGCGTCCTTATTCGTAGAACTATTTACGAACGACATAGTTTTGACAGATATGAATACAAAATAGCAGAGTTATATATTTTGCAGCTTAGGTCTCAGATACGAACGAAGTTGTCAAATTTTCATGGAACGTTTTTCCAAAATATTTAAATAAGTTTGAATTCTGAACAAGATGGTATTATTAAATCATCTTAGTACTCGTAGACTTAGAACTTGGCACTTTAAACCATCGATATGCTGAAATGTTCAAATAGCCTGAATATTGATAAACCACCTATATTTTTGGAGGTTTGTTATTATTCATATGACCCATTTATACGTGTACGTGGACAATAAAAAAACCTCAAAATTATCTATATTATATCTAGAGTTGTATGTGTTATTTATGTGAATGTTTAATGGCGTGTCAAAATATTTAAGTGCCATTTTTTGCTACGTTCCCCTTTCTTATACAAAACGTAGCATTAATCATTTTGTATGGCAGACGGGCCGGGAGGGAAGAGGAGGCGAATGCGGACACACGGTTTCGCGCACGCATCGATGCATCCTCTGAGCTTATAGTGAACACTAATTCACATAGCGTACAGATAGCGACTAAGCCAAACTACCCTCAGTGTGGACTTACCGTACGAATGTGCAGTGAATTGAAACTCAAGGGATTTTTGGTACACACACTAACTCCTAAAATACATAACTGTTACGTCCGTATCTTCCACGTACGACGTCACTTTATCTTCTAGTCTACACATAAAATTATACTTTGTAAATGTATACATCTTTATTTATTTATTAAATGTTGAAATATTGCGCTTTAGCTTAAGAGATTCATATCACGACATAAATATAATAATAACAAAAAGTATTTAAAAAGCAAGATAATGACTGTGAAAAGGAAAAGGACGTAACCCTAAATTTCAATTTCTATTCCATTTCATTGGTTTTTCTAAAATAACTTTATTATTGTGTAAATCCATATGCTCCGGTTTGGAAGCGAACATGGTATAATATATATATATATTGTAGCATTTTTATTTCGTCACCCGTCACTTCCCTCGAAGAGAATTTATTAAGCCGTCTTCACATTAAGGAGATCCATATACTCCACTTTCAGAGTGGATGTCTTCACACTGTGTAGATCCGTATCCCCCACTTTGTGAGCGAACGTAGTATAAGAAGAAGAATTTCGAAAATTATCATATCGAGCAAATAATAAACCAGTCTTGAGGCTTCAACTTCAAGGTTTTTTCTACGTAATGTTTTGCCTTTGGCTGAAAATCATCAGCTAAACGTTTTTTGTGCCTCCTGTAAAATTTGTTTTATGTGGGTTACGTCCTTTCTCCTTTCCACCGTCGATATATAAAACATATATAGTCGATATATAAAATACGTAAAGTGTGTGTATATTCGCGAATAACGGTGTGTATGTGTATGACTCAGTGGGAAGTGGGGCCAGGGCGCCGACCTGCTACTTTTTTTTTTACAGGAAGCGTACTTTTCTAGTACATTTAACAAATATTTGGATGGAAAGTCTTGTAATAAGCTTTGATTTTGTTTATGTATTTATAGTCAATTAATATAAAATATGTGCAAATATCATTCATACACTAAGCCATTGTGTCTAGGCGCTCATAATCCTCCCTCACCTTTCCTCTGAGATGTAATGACTTCATTCAAATGAATGATCGACGATGGCCAACACACATACCATGGTTGTCTAATACACAAAGGCACCTGCCGGTCCTATGTTTAATACAAAATAATTATTCCTCTTGATATTCACCAATATTTGTATTGCGTAGTGAGGTAATGATGAAGTGATTTTATGAGGAATACATAAGTATGAATTTTTCTTTTTTTTGATAAAATAGTATTTTATATAAATGATTTTCAAAGCATGCTTACTTAATTGTTAAGTAGAAAATGTTCACACCAACTGAGTACAACAAATTTTCCCAAGCGCAGCCGGCAAATTTGAATTTAGATTGGATTATTTACGCGGCCAATAAAGGAGGGCTTAATTCGCAGCGTGAGGATTAAATCAGCTCACGCGCCAGAAAGTTGTAACCGCCCCGGCGTTTCTTCTAGCTTACATACATCATGCTCGCCTGATACATCTCGAACTCGCATAAAATTAATTAATATTTACATTTATATTGATAATTAATTGATTTATTATTAAACGTGCGGACAGTTTGGTGATAATTTATCACAGATGACCCGCGAAGACCGGTTTGAATGCAAAGAATATTTTCAAGCCTTATTTTTGGTTGATTCAATAAAAAACAATGACAAATTTACGATCGCTATCGCCCTATTCAATCATTTACAACTCTATTAGTAATCCATTTATACCTCATATTTCTTTTTATAAATATAATATTAATATAATGTTGTATCCCCGGTAGCGTAGATGGTAGCGTGCGCGCCTAGCAATCCGGGGAATGCGGCTTCGAATCCCCATATGTTGGATTTTTAAAATCCGAAAAATGCAGGACTGAATGTGGGTTTATTAATTGTCCGACAAACAATTATCGTGAAAAATAATCTGTCAAGACGTCTTCACATTGCAGTGGATATCTTCACACTGTGTAGATCCATATGCTCCATGTTGGGAGCGAA
>JAGVSQ010007715.1:0-15051 GCA_022683975.1 Rhyacophila evoluta
TTTTACGATAGAGCGCTGAACTGCATTCTCAACTGTTTTTATTCAAAAATTGGCCAGAGCGGGTTTTGCAACTTGGTGATTCATATTTTTTTTTTATTATTTTATCGCTAAAAATAAAAGTATACATATGACAATATTTTTGGTATATAATAGATGGGATTATAATTCCATTCAAATGACTTGGTGCTTTAAGTTCATTATAATGTTAGGTTGTTATCTGTTTATCTACATCTAAATGTAATTAATCTGATTGTTGTAATACAATAATTATCGAAAGTTACACGTGTACTTTAACGACGTATCATAATTATATTTTTAAAACCACCAAAAAAATGTATCACACTGAAAAATAATCACATTTTTATTTAAACATTTATAATATCACTTTAAAACAACATTATAGCACATGTGTATGATTGGGTTCTCATTAAAAAATAAATACTTAAAAGTAGTGATTATCGATTGATTATAGTAAATTATGTCATGATCATCCAATTTTGTTGTAAATAGTTTAAAAAATTACATTTTAACTGCTATATTGTTGAAGCATTTGTATTTTCCCAAGATAAGGTTTTATTGGTATGTAATGTGTGGAAATTATAGATATACCATGTGCTGTAACTATCCGTAAATAGCAATAATTTTACAAATTATGACACAATTTAATGACTATAATAATTATAAATTGTACAGGTGTACTTTATAATGGTGAACAAACAATTCGATTCAAACGTGAATTAAGAAACGTATGCGGAATCATGCCGGTTAATTGTATAGCAATAATAACTCCTTTCTGTCATTTTAATGATTATTTCAATTAAAAATATTAATTGAATTTTTATTTTAAGTACTGATGTTTATATAAAGATAGGGTTTTCTGTGTAATTTTAAAATCTGTGTTTACATATCATATCGTTCACTGGATGCAATAATGTGATAATTTAGGACTCATTGACTTGAGTATTGCACTCATAGACGATAAACAATTTGTTTCATTTTTTATAACGAGATATAAAATTTAAAGTTGAAACCATATGTTTGTATCTGAATTGTAAATAATAATTACATATAAATAGACACTTTATAAAGGTTTACTACAGCCCGCACTGATTTTGTAGCTTTTTCCTGAAGTAATAATTTATAATTCTAAGTCCAGAATTATAATTTCTCATTTTATTAGGCTTTAACGTAAAGTAATATTTAAAAGTTTCCTTGCCTTTTTATCATAGATTTTCATACTTTAGGGGTATTTTTTGAATCATAAAAAAATTGAAGAATCATACAATAAATACAACAAAAAATAATTTAAATACAATATTTGGAATGGACAATCCACAGCCCGATAATCGAGAGTACACTGGATTATATTTTATGAGTTTTACCGTAGTATGTACCGTGGTTTCTCGCTAATGGCTTGTATTATGTATGCATAATATAAAATATACATTTAGGGTTCAATGCCTACCATTATTATTGCCATACCCAGATGAAGTCTAATTGTACCATATTCATGGTCGCTGTTGGTCATCATTGAATTTATGTTTTTAATGTATAACATCTACTTTATTTTTTTATAATATTTCGTTGATGACAAGATGAGTCATAGTATTATTAGTCATGGATAAAAAAATGCGACAGTCACATGGCTGTGAGAACAGGAAATCTCGTCTGCAATAGTTGTATGTTGGTTTTATTTAAATCTTACAACAAAACAGGAAATGATTCGTATCACCTGGTTAAATATATTCGTTATGAAGGATACATTTTTAAAATTAAAATTACCAGTAGCGAATTGAAACCTTCTGTGGCCTCGTTGACATTGAAATTTTATCCCATCACACTATACATTTTTACTCTGATCTATTATTTATTTATGTATTTATTTTACGTATTCATACATTTTTATGAATTATATGAATTAGTCTATCGCCTAGCATCCGGGGAATGTCTTTTTTATCAAATCTTTTATCATCGATCTGTTAACAATTGTCTCCTAAGTAGCGTCGATTAGCGTGCGCACCACACAATCCGCAAAATTCTTGTTCGATTCCCACATCTGCCGAATTTTTAAAAAATCCAAAAATGGATGACTGGATGCGCATTTATCTGATGACCAATTTTCGTGAAAAATAATACGTCAAGACACGTATTCACATTGCGGAGATTCATATATCCTACGGACGACTTAAAGCTGTGTAGATCCATATGCTCCACTTTCGAAACGAATATGATTATAGTAATAGAACTCTATTTGATAGAGAAAATCAATTAGGTACTAATATTTGGCAAGAAATATATCTCAGTTTTTTTTAAAATAAAAATTGGCACATAGTTAAAGTAATTAAATGAGTTTGGTTGAAAAAACCAGGACCCATTTGACTTATAGATCTATTTATAATCAACTTGATAATATTATTGTTTTTATGTTTTCTGACGCCATAGAATGTAAATTTGGTTATTTACATAACAATCGTAAAAAAAAATAATCTGTAAATACTAACATACTAAGAAAATATGATTTTTTAAATTATTTAAAACGTTCCAAGCAAAATACGTTAAAAGCTGTGACGCTGTTCGAATACATAAACAAAAAAATGCATTCGAATAAATTTGAAATGCTTGTATTTGTTCTCCTTGTCTATAGCCAAATTTATAACGCTTATGCATTTTTTGCAAGGTTGTTACGCCTGCCTGATCAGAATTACAAACATGCGCGAGTATTTGAAGCGATTAAATGTCAACGCACTGGCAGCCCTGACATAGATTTCTTAAGGATTTGTGGCCAATTATAATATAACACTAAACCTGTTACTTTTGTTAAAATTGTCTTAATATTAACGACTTGGAATAGCGTTCCGATAAAATTTTCATTTATCTATTAATATTTTGTGGTTCATGGACCTCTAGAAAAAGCTACACGCAAAGTTTCTTCGGGGAATGGAATATGAAAAAGATTGAATTGTTATATATCTATTTTTTGGAAAGGAGAGGTATGGATCTTTTCAATGTGAAATTAACCGTTCTGTAACTATGAAGTTAACTGTTCTGTGAAGGGTTTAGATATGCGTTATTGATTTTATAATACGATATAGTGTTAAAGAATTTTCACTGTTATATTCTAGATTGCTTTCCGGTTTCAAAGTTTCAGGATTATATCTAATAATACCGGGTGTTTGGACATAGTCGGCTGAATATCCTTTATTTATCAAGTAGCACTTGACATGTGTACACAAAATAATGTATAGTGTAATGCAAAAAGTGATGGTGAGATGATGATGATTTATATCAATCGCCAATTGAATTAGTATGACAATCAATGCGGTTTGCTGTAAACGTTGTGTTTAATCTACGCATATATGGTGAAAATTGACAGTTGTAGAAACTGTATATACTGATAATATTATAATAATTAAATAACATACTGGAAGAGCTGAAATATACCTGACATGGAGAGAGATAATCGCAAGAAAGCCTTAATTAAAGTTGCAAAGAGGGAGTGCGTATTTCAATAAAATGTTGATGATAAGTGAAGAGCACTTAGGATTTAATGTATTGATATCCAATAAAAACGCAAATTATGTTATTTATATACTTAACAACATGTATTATATAAACGAAAGACGTGTCATATCATATTTAATATTATTTATGTGTTAATATTAATAATACAAGAAGTCGAGAAACATTTTGAAAAAATCATTAAAACTAATAGTAATTATTTTACTCGACCCTAGAAAGTATCTTACAGGTGTAAATTATATTGAAACATTATATGTAAGATGAAATATTTAGTTGAGCGAATGTCTGTCAACCCATTCTCGTCAAAATTAATCTTTCAAGACATGTCTTCATGTTACATCTTTGCGTCATGTAAATATATATGCTCCACTTTCGGAGCGAAAAATGTGACATATAAATATAAAATAACACAAACCAGTTGTGCCTATTACTAAGTCATTAGGTTTTTTTATTATCAAAATATTTTTGTATTTAATCTTAGTTATTAAAATAAAAAATGTGTTAATCCAAAAAAATATCAGTTAGCGCACTTGAACATAAATATTTCAAATTATATGACTTCGTCTACGATTTAGGTCTACACCAGCGAATCTCAAACTTAATATACATGGAAAACTACTTTTCAACATTAATTTTTATCATTTGGTTTATTCATTAGGTTATGTAGTCATTAGGTTTTTATATTGTTTAATAGCGTTATGTTTTAATCACTTACTTTAACTTAATTAATCAATCGTTTAAGTTAATCAACCGTGATTTTGGAAGCTACAGGTGGTGCGAGTGTTGGCGATCGCTGGTCTAGATGTATTATTATACATTCGTATTTTTTTTTTCAATCACACCATGCAATGGCAACACACTTCCTGAACGCAAAAAAAAATCTGACTGGCTTGTAACTTTCTTAGCGATGAATTAGAAAGTATATTTCATACAATAATGTTTTTATTGCTTGGTGAATTCGCCATACCCAGTCCATTATAATTAACCATCAATCAGAAGTAGCGCGAAAAATTTTCGCGTAAACTAATGTGCAATAAATTATAGAAATTTCAACAGCTAATACAAACAAGTGTTGGAGATAGTTGGCAACACTTAACACTATAAATCGGAGGCAAGCTAACTTGATCAATATTCCCGTTGGATGGTTTTCATTTATCATTTTGAATGGGATTTTTTTGAAGAAAATATGATGAATAGATTATTTTAATATATTTATTACACTAATTCGACTGTGGAAAGAACTCCAATGCGAGAAGATCTACTTGTATAGTTTAAGGAAAGATATCACGCTAACAAGCTGATTTAGAGTTCATTTTATTTCTTAGTTTGCCGTAGTTGATGATGTATTACTTTAAAAGTAATAATAAATGGTTACCCATTAAATATCTTTTTTTTATATGTACCATTTTCATATGAAAGTGACGAATATGGATGTACACAGTATGAAGATATCCACTCCGAAAGTAAGAATGTATGGATATCCGCAGTATGAAGATATGTTTTGACAGATTATATTTCATGAGAATTGATTTTCAGGGATATGCTTAACCCAATGGGCTATCTAGTCCTGTATTTTTGGATGTGAGAATCGAACCCGCATTCCCCGTATTGGAAGGCACATAAACCAACCTTTACGTTACCGGGGAGACAAATACAATATATACTTATAAAGTGAGATCTGAGAATTGGATCTAATATTAAAATTATGAATGAGATAATAGTGGATTATTATAAGTACACATAGCAAATTATTTAGGATACATAATAATATTGGTTGTTTTGTATATTGTTGATAAATAATAAATACTATACGCACGGTAAATTTTATGATTTTGACACGACACGAAGGTTCAAATGTAAACAATCGTCAAGTGTGAATGAAAAAATAATATATTGCGAAATGATAACACAAACAATTTTATGAACACAAATATCATGTTTGGACGTTTGATATTTTCGTGATATCGGGGGTCATTTTTGTTCACGAAGCGAAAACATAATGCAGGAAACCTAACCTAACACAATTAAAGTTTGAAGGATTCTTTTTCGCCATGATATACGTTAAAAAGATTATTTTTTCATAAAAAAAACTAGCCAATTTAATTGGGTTAAATGTTTAGGAGCAACAAAAAACTTTGGTTAATGTGTATGATGTTGGCTGACATCTGCTGGTGATTTTACGTATTTAAATTTTTTGTGAATTTTGCAAATGGCATTAAAATCGATTTTTCGACCATGAGTGGAGTTAGAGTATTTCGTCCGAAGATACACTCTATAGATTATTTTTTCGCTTCGTTTATAAACGACTCATAAAAACAGGAAAATATCCATATAAATACAAGATTTTTATTATTTATGTTTATTTTTTCACAGATAAGCTAAGATGTGGCTATCTCAGTTTTGGAATGCCCTTACACGCTGCAAGAAACTCGAAGACGACGGAAATGAGTCAAAACTGGCAAGAGTTCTCAACCTAGTGGATCTCACGGCTTTGGGAGTCGGAAGTACCCTAGGACTTGGAGTGTACGTCCTTGCTGGATCTGTCGCGAAACAAGTGGCTGGCCCTGCGGTGTGCTTGTCTTTCTTGGTTGCTGCTATTGCTTCAGCGTTTGCTGGTAAATATATTTTTTAAATCTACTATAAATCACTTGAAGCAAAATGCGTTAAATTCAAAATTCAAAATAAACACTCGAGAGATGCAAAAAATCTACCACTGTTTATCACCTTTCATAATGTGGTGGTCTTTCATAACAGTGGTTTCGTGAACTATGCAAACTCTATAATCATTCATTCTTGTTATATGATTCAGGTCTATTAATGATACATCATCACATAGACGCTTCATATGTATAGTATATCGAGACCATATGGCGTTAGCTCATTCTCTCGCATCCTCCCAGACCATGCCTGTAGCCAAATTGGTACGTCAAAAACATTCTGTCGATAAAGATATTTAGTGAATTTATAGGACGCCATAAAAGCTCGAAGAGTAGGCAGATCAGTTTGACCCAAGCCATTCATAATATGTGGTCGAACCAAGATCACCATCGTAGATTTAAGGTTCTGGCACACCGAACACGATATGTCGCGGTAAGCAGCGACATATAGCGTCATTCAACCAAATACAGACGACCAATCCCAGCAAGCCAGCCGTGATGCGATTGGTCACTGAGATGCTGCATACAGCTAGATCGCTACCCATTACGACAGATCGCATTCAATGTGCCTGAGTCTTTACTCTTGTAAAAGATCGTGACTGCATGGCCCGGTTTCATAACTCCTCATGAACGTATTTATATAATATTATCGATATTTGTCACTTTTTGGATACACTGCATGCAAATTTAATAATTTATTCTTGTTCCACGGTTCAGGTCCATTAATGCTACATCGCATTTTGTGTGGGTAGACATTCAATGTTTTATTTTGCAAACTTTTTGAAGAGACGATAACATTGATGCTGCCACAAATAACACGTTTTCGCAAGATCAAAAATCATAATAAAAACTGAAGTTATTTTCAATGTGTTCATTTAAGGAAAAAACTTGTTTTTATACTTTAAATAATTGATTCTTCTGACTGGTAAACGATTTGCTTATTTTTTTTCACCTTGGTGTAATACAATAATATTTAAGAATTATTCATTATTATATATGCTAAGCATGTTTGAAAAATGACAGAAGCTCGTTTCGTCTGAGATTTACAAATATAACAATAACAATAGATACTTTGTTAGCGGTTGACCGTGTCAAATCAGAAGTAAGTAAAGTGATTTTGTGCGAGCACTACTTTATCGTCTGTAGAAACACTATAATATCAAAACTATGCAACCCGCACAAACAAAATTTACAGGACGCGCGAAAAAGTTTATGTAATGATTGGGAAAAGTAAAAATATTAAATAAACACAACCTTGAAGCGCGTGACGAACAAAACTGGTGTTTTATTTACCCAATTCGATATTAATTTAATAAATAATTTAGAAAAACACAGTGAAAATGATGTGGTGGAAATAATTTTTCCTGGTTGCAAATTTTACAAGCCCTCCTTTCTTTAAACTTAAAAGCTAAATTTAGATACTGATTCAGCATTTGCAGCTTACATCCTTTCAATAAAACGTATGTTAAACTGCGTGATTATCAACAAAAGCTGTTTTGAAAAAATGAGGTTTACGTTCTTTTGTCTTTCTCAAGTCGATTTATACCTCTATTTGTGATGTATTTATCGTTAATTTAGTCTTCTTATAAATGTTATTATATTGATTCCATACCCTTCATTTCCAATTAAGTTTTGATTATGTATACTCGGGTTCACTAATAAATGTGCCCTACACCTATTCGCCTAGTCATTTATATCTGTATATACCCAAGACTGATGTTACACACTCAAATACGCTTTAAAAAGTTAAACATATATTTAAAAAAGTCCTATTTGGTCAAGCAACTATGTGAAGAGATCGTTACGATAAGACACCGCAAACTTTTTGAAAGTATGCAATGAAATTCACCTTTGTGGCATTCGATCTGTTCAGGTTTTCTGTGCTCTGTTTCCTAAGTAGTTCATACTTAGGATCTGCATTCTCGTATTTCTTTATATTGTCTGCCCATCTCTTGGAGATTCTTCTTCATCACATTGTAAGAGTGGCATAAGAGTTCCACTGTGAACCTTGTGAAAAAGTATAAATTACTTGCATCTTAAATGAATTATTTCTGAAAAGCTTTTTCTTTTCATTTTTCTTCCTTGCAAACAACCAACTCCTGACCAACTGATCTATTGCATAGAATTATAATATAGTATGTATTATAGTTGACCAGAAAGTGAAATTCATGATTGCACCTGTATGTTATTGTCATGGGTTATGCTGGTGGTATCACTGTAACAGTATATTTCCTACACAATACAAATAATATTACATAACATACAAATAATAAAATCTTACATTCAATTCTATGGTATTGTGTTTAACAATAGTTTCCAATACGAATGCGTAACACATGGAATTTTATAGCGTGAAGATTAATAATTTAAGCTGATTGTTTTTTTGCGAGAATTAGTGTATGTCGATTTAATTTCTTCACTTCACGGTGAGATGAAAACGCTATACATAAGTTGCGTTCAAATATTGACATCTTGATTTATAAGAAGGTCAACAAATTCTAATTGTTGGCCATATACGCTTATCCGTGGCTTGAAACGTGTAGTCCGGAACATAAATAGCGGTTAATGTATGGAGTTATACAATTTGAGAATTATTCCACACTAAGTCGTATGATATATTATGTTTTTTTAAGTGTATTTTATTAATTGTTTTAGGTCTATGTTATGCAGAATTTGCAGCTCGTGTACCAAAAGCAGGATCGGCATACATTTACAGTTACGTGAGTGTTGGAGAATTTATCGCATTTACTATAGGATGGAACTTGGTACTTGAATACGTAATTGGTGAGTGAAATTTGTCATTATATAATATGTTACTTGCGTTTTTTATTTAAGTTGAAGATCTCTTCTTAATTTGTGTCCCATCCCAAAGCTTCGAGCTTTTTATAATCAATCAAGAAATGCTATTTGAGTCGATCCACTGTTCGACAGATATCTTCAAAGTTTCCTCAAATCTTTTTATTCTATTAATTTTTAATGCCTACACTATAAGGCATTTTTTAAAGTACTTTCAGGTGCTGTTTTAGTTTTGTTGTTCTATTATCCGAAAACCATCAATGGACACTTGCATTCGATGACAGATATAATATTTAAATTGCACAATTTATAGAGATATTTTACGTAAACACAGCACTTTATTACGTCTGTTTTATTGGAGAAACTAACATAAAACTACCAGTAAACAGTCTTGAATAATTGAATATATATTTGGCAATTGTAACAATTACTAACGAAATCTGTCACTATAAAATATAGTCTGTTTTTATAAAACATTCTGATATTTAAAATATAACGAGAACCAGAAAAATTCGAGGAAAAATCAGTATTAATTCGTTTCAGAAACAGATCCATAAACCGATTGTTTGGTCTGGGCCAGTTTGATATTCTTGAAAAATAAAAGAATTAATGTTTGAAATGATTTAAATTAAATACTTTCAGTTCATTAAAATGTGTTCGCATAGAAATTAGTGGTCTGGCTTTTACACATTTGCCTTTATGTCCATCCATATTTAGGTTCTCCCATATTTTTATTAATATCCTTATTTTGGTGTAGTCGTATTAACTATTCAAAGCATATTTTGCTTTAATATATTATAAATCGAAACTAAAGAGAGATAGTAATAAATTAACGCTTTAGGATATGTTTGTTAAATAGACCGACCGTCAAATGGTCAGAAGGTGAAAAACAAATACATTAAATATTATACATGCAGGAAATTAAATGAAGGTATTTGACCTATTTTTAATCCATATGATTTATGTATTATGGAAGAATAGAATTGCAGTGTATAATATTGTATAAATTATCTAATTAATCAAAAACATGTTTTGTTTTTAAAATAACGCACCGCGGATATTCGATAAACCAGTCCTATAACGATGAAATTTGATGTCAAACGCATTTAATATCACGATACAATGTCGGAAAATTATTGTTAATAATCACAGAAAAACCACTTATAATTTTCTTTAGCCTTGATATAAATATTTAACGATTGTTGTCAATACTTTATAAATGTTAAGGGTCAAAATTTCTGATGAAAATTGTCACATACTTTACTCATTTTATCACGCTGACAAACTGCGCATTTTGCTGATGTTACATACACATGATTTAACATCGAAATTATAATCTTTATTACTTTTCCAGTTCAATATGTCGATTATATTATCTATAAATGCTTATTAATTTTATTGAGGACGCTGGAGACACGAAGTATCGAGTAAAAAAACACGTCTCACAAATAAATCCAAACAATCAAACTGACGGAATTAAAATTTTCTTGTCATATCAACTACAGCGTTTTAAGTATAATATATTCATGGGCTCTAATGTTAGAATTGCCTATTAACATCATACCAACGGTTCGATTTAAGTGATTGTTTCTTTCTTATCAACAATATAAATCACGAATTATTAATTATCACTTAATTGTAACTTCCATGCGTTGTTCGATTTTGTAATTTCCCACAGCTTAACTTCAACGTGTACTAATGCCGGCAAACAAAAATGTCTACTCTGGTTTTTCCTATTAAAATAACGGCAAATTTAAAATTTCAGTATATTTTGGAATACTGTCCTTAATTTTAATATCAACGAATTTAAATCGGATAATTATGCAGATTTCTTTTATTATTATATTGAAAGAAATGATATTTTAAGTACTTTCTGATATCAGTCAAGATTGCTAATATTTAACACAGGCACTTGCATTCGGCTGTAGATTTTTAGGATGTATAATTTACTTATGATAATTTTCAAATATACACATAATACAATATTTCTTAAAATAATATTTTAAGACATTCTTTATTGTGTGTATTTGATATCTTTAATTGGACATGTTTACAGATTTGGCAATTTCGGCTTATGCCTGTGTATTTTTAGTGAGTAATAAAATTTTTAAAGGCTTTTTGAGTGCTGGTTTTATATTGAGGCTGTAACACTTAAAACACATAAGAATCAGATTTAAGAAAGAAAAATACGATACGGGTGATATGTATATATATTTAAATTACATGAACGCAAAAATAATGAAATGTATTTTCTAATATTAAATTCTTCTTCTTAGCAAAATTAACGTGTGTCCAATGTATAAAATACAAATGAATATCTACTAATTTAAGAATAAATATTGACCGGCTGACCTTAATATTTTTATTTTTTCAAAAAAAATGTTTATATGGACTAAATACTAAAGTTTTGGAGGTCTAAAGCACGGAAAGTCTTCTAAGACCTGCGGGCGAATGTTGTGCGAACCTACGTTGGACAAAAAAAAAAGCAAATTATATGATCACATTTTTTATTTTAAAATATTGAAAACAAAGCAATGGCTTTAAGATTATATGAAATAGTTCTATCTAAAGTGAATAATGTATATTGATTATGGTTATTAAAAGAAGTCACTCAACAGACGAGATTTCAAAATGTCCCTCTTGTAGATTGACTACCGTTTTGTTTTTGTTTGTTTTTTCCATATCCACTCCAAATTTGTAGTACATGGATCTCAACAGTGTAAAGAGAATTTGAAATATAGTGCATTTTGATCTCCACGTTATCAAAACTATTTTGTCAGATTTTATGTCAGGTATCGAATTCTGTATTTTTAGATTTTTTAAATCCAGCAGCTTTGGGAATCGAGCCCGCGATATCCAGCTCCAAAACGCGCACGTCTCGGATACAATAGAAACTAATTATTTATAGACCAGTTCAAAATAATGACACGAAGTAACTGTAAGCTCCCTGCCTAAATCGTCAAATAATTACGCTAAGAAAATATAATTTTAAAAAATAATATATTATCAAACACGACTATATTTTTTTAAAGTTTTAAGCATTTGCGAATCATCAATTATAATTATTTCGTGATGCCAACATTTTTTATTTTGCGCACAGTCGTTAACTTATTTGTATATATTTTTTATTTACCATTAGATAGTGATGAGCAAACTTTTTTTGTTTGATTGCTATTCGTATAAAGATTGTATGTATTTATGATTAAAATTAATAATTGGTATTTAGGCTTCTACAATTGACGAATAAAAACTGTAATTATTTCCTTCGTCGTACAACTTTAGATGGTAGTGAATGGACTTTAATGCTCTAGGCATGAAACTTCATTAGTAATTTTTTTTATTAGAATAGTACCACAACGCTTTTTAGCTTCATAATATTACTGAACATTTGTTGTATTTTAAAACTACTTATGATGAATGATGTAATGTTTAAGGGGGTCCAATTTAGCATGGGATTGCGGGATACACATACCATCTGACAAAGATTTAGTGTTGCTTCTTGTTCCGATTTCACGAAATTATTAGATGATAAATACCGTATTCTTCAGTCAATAATACGCACCATTTTACATGGAAAAACAACATAAAATTGAGGTTCGTTTTACAGTCCTGAGGTAACATTAAGTTACAAATCATTACACTGTATCAAAGTAGGTTATTAGCGAAGTTTAGTTACTGACGAATAATATTAATAATATAATTACAATATCACAGCGTGCCACTGAACTGAATATTGCTAGTATGAGTTATTTAAACAATACGTACACATTATGGAAGAATTTAAATATAAAGTTGATTTAATAAAAAAAAAATTCTAAGAATCATTTCATATATTTGAGGTGTGTTTTGTCACCTGAAAAATACGGTATATAATATATTATGAACTATTTGCTGGAAATACGGGGAATATTGATGCCACATTTGTGTATCTATAGACATATTTTGTCAGGTTTTTCTATAGAGTTGTCAGAAAGTCGTTTATCCATTGGATATTCAAACTTGTATTCTAATTATTTTCGGTCTTAAAGTACGGCGGGGAGATAAAATAAGTAAAACGAATTGAATAAAACTTGATGTCTAGATACAGCGGCGTAGCTACCTATTCAGCGCCCTTGAGTAAGTAAAATCATTGTGCTCTTCTTTTTTGTTTTGTCATTTCACTCCCGAATAATATTTTGCGCTCCCTCTCCCCTATGATTCGTGCGCCCGGAGCAACTGCTCCAACTGCTCCTACCTGTGCTACTGTAGATAAGGTTAAAATATATTCCAAAACTAATAAAGTCGCCGCCCAGATTAATACACATATTATAATTTGACATATGATTAATAATGAATAAAATTTATGAAATTTTCTTCTGAAAAGTTTGGCTATCGGTAATTTATGGATTAAAAAAATGATATTTGACTGTCGTAAATTTTTCAACTGTTTTATTTTGCTTTACAGGAACTTCGAGTGTTGCCAAGGGGATGAGTAATTATATCGACGCATTGGCAGGCGATGCTATGAAAGAATTTTTCACGAGATATATGCCCATGGATGTCAGTTTCTTAGCATACTATCCAGACTTCTTCGCGTGTTTCTTGGTTTTTGTAATTGCAAGTAAGGAAGCCTTCCATTTTTTTAATAAAAAAGATTAATATGTAATGATGGTCTAATTATATATTAAAACACATTATCCAGTATTTTAATCTTTTCAAAAATCAGTTTTTAACTGTAAAATAGAACTTTCAATACATGAAATAATTACAGATTTAAAATAAATTAAAATATGCATGATTTTTACCCATTTATTTAAATCAAGAATATTGGTTAAATATGTTAAATAGGTCAACGACTAGTCACGAATGTTAACAAAATAATGTCTATTCTGCTGAGAATCCTGGAGCGTTATATAGTGACCATATATTCTAAATAGGGAGAGGATATGGCAGAGAGAGAGATGTAAATAGGAATATATGATAAATATTTTTTTTCTTTTCATTTCAGCTCTACTAGCAATTGGAGTAAAAGAGTCTACGCGGCTGAATAATGTATTTACTGCACTGAACTTGGTAACAGTGGTTGTTGTAGTGGTCTCAGGAGCTACTAAAGGTTACTTAAATGAATACATTGAATACATTTACCTGTAGTTGAATGTAGTATACAGCCATTCAAATAGAAAATATTTATATTGAAATATATTGAAAAATACCTGAAAAAAATAGCTGATTTAAAAAAAAATGAGAGTAAAATATTTGAATATATAATTATGATTTTTCGTTTTATAGCTGACATCTCAAACTGGAACATTGACGTGGCTAATATTACCGAAGAATATCGTAAAGATGCAGGAGTCGGAGGCTTTCTGCCGTTTGGATTCGCAGGGGTGATGGCTGGCGCGGCCAAGTGCTTCTTCGGGTTCGTAGGATTCGACTGCGTTGCCACGACGGGCGAAGAAGCCAAGAACCCGCAGAAGAATATTCCACTTTCCATTGTCATTTCCTTGATCATCGTGTTCATATCTTACTTCAGCATTTCCACAATTCTTACTCTCATGTGGCCATATTACTTACAGGTAAAGTATTTTTACACGTTATACTTATATCACTTGAATTAATTAAGACAATGCTACTCTCCTGTAATATTTATATGGACAAAAATATTTTTTATGGTTCAAAAAAATGTGGCATCTTATATTAAACGACTTGCAGTCAGATTAAACATTAAAAAGGATTAGTTAGAATAGGCTTCATGCTACACTCTAGTGTACACCAATTGAAGTCTTGGAAAACTATCCCCGGGATACTTCTAGCATTTTAAAGAACGTCTTAAATTCATCGCGACACAGCGGAAAACAAGGTTAATCAAACTAGAAACGGATCAATTCACCATCAACCATAGCATATCTTATTCAACTCAACAGTTTTCACTGACTGCTGTGATTATTTCAACATATAATGTGATTCTCAGGTATCACCCAAATATTTTGTATGATATTAAAGCCTAGCAATCCGGGTAATGCGGGTTCGAATCCCCATCTGTTAGATTTAAAAAATCCGAAAAATGCAGGACTGGATGCCCATTGGGTTGAGTAATTGT
>JAGVSQ010007717.1:0-15047 GCA_022683975.1 Rhyacophila evoluta
GGGATACGCCTGATTAAGACCAGGTGTGAGGACGGGGCGGGTGGATGGTGGGTACTCTTATTAGGACCAGTACTAAATATTTACATAGAAAGTTATCTCTAAAAGATAATCTTGTTGAATAATTATATTATACATTCTTGTATCGAACTGACTATACTAAGTCGGCTGAACATATAGTGTTCCGACAAGAAAAGAAAATGGTAGCAGACTTACGGGGAAAGAATTAACTATGAAATATGTATTTGGTACAGGTAAGGGATGGCTTTTGTGATTTATGGGCGGCGCTCGCTGTGAGAAATGCTACCCTTCGTCCCGCGAAGCCGCCCTCGCGCGCCTTTTGGCGGACACTCTGATTTTTTTGGCCCTAAATTATTTTTTAATGCGAGCTGCGCGAAATATATTGCTTTGGGATGTGTCGTTTGCAATTATTAAAGGAGCATACGGAAAAGTAATATCTCGGTTAAATAATACCCTCATATTTTTTTGGATGCCGGTGTATATTGGCTTAATGGAAAATCTTACCGCAGGATGATAAATAAAAAAATATAGACGTAGCACGCATACACGAACCACCGTGTGACTACAAAGTTTACTTTACTTAAATAGAGAATTAATATGCGAAAGAATAAAAACACAGATGATACCACTAAAATATGCGTCGTATGATCGATGTCATATTGCATTGAATTATCAACACCTTGTATTGTTATCTTGTTTCAAAACTGACTACCTATACTGCCCTGCTAAGCAAAAATGCAATATTTGCATATGGCATTACACACAAGACATTATATTTTTACTTAGCAGGGCAGTATATACCGTATACATTTGGTTAAAATTGTGTCCGTGAAAATTTGGCAATTATTAAATTTTAATAAATTGTATGAACACTGTTAGGATAACCTTGTTATTTGGAGTGGATACAGTTAATATTTCATTTCATTCATTATAAGCCTTAGGTGAGTATTGGTAGAAGCTGCTGCAATATATATATATATACGTATATAATTATGCGATGCTGTGTGCTTAAAAATAATCTACATTGTTTACAATTTCGTTGTAATGCACCTACCAATAACTTTAAATTAATGAATACAATCATTATTCCTTCTCGATGTTTTTAATTTTAACCTCACTGTATAATATTAAATTTGATCTCACTGTATCGTTGATTGAGAATTAGTTTTTCGACTAACCTAACCATCAAATGTTCTGGAGATGAAAAAACAAGTGTCATTTAAACACATACAGATAAATACATGAAGGTATTTGAACTATTTTTTTAAAGCTATTAGATTACTGTATAATAGCATCTCGATGGGTTTCGTGTCTTATTTTTTCTACTGAGATATAATTTTAATCTGCAATATTCGATTAAAAAGCGGACATGCTAAAATTTCTATTGCCAAAAAGACTTTATTAAGGCAAATTCGTTATACGATATTCTGAATTGCAAAATCTCACACATCAGCGTTATACTCGTATGTACAATATTTGCATTGACTTGCATCGTGTATAGCTGAATTAAAAGTATGCTTTTGATGTTAATGAATAATATCAGTAACAATATTTTAAGTCCTTAATTTTGTACCATATTTCATTTTGTTCACCGTAATAAACATGTTTATTAATTATGTATTTTCGTAGAAACATGATTTCTATAAACTAGCTGGCCACAGCATTATACAATAACAACATTGTGGATGTTATAATTAAGTCACCATAGACGTTGGTCGCATTCGGGGAGGTGAACAAGATTATTTGAATCTAGTAGCGCCTTGGGAATCAAGTGCATACAGAAAGGGTTGCAATATATAAGCTCTCTTGTTGTCCTGTGACTAAGCCAACTTGTAATTTCGTGCATTATGAATGGCGAAAAAACAAAGAATTTATAATATATCTTCTATTCTAATTTGCGAGGATAGCGAACATGTATATAAACGAAATACGTGTTCTATCCCATCCAATTCATATTAAGCACATCATTTTTTTTTACATGAAGATTTTTTTTGAAATAATGTGTTTCCTGAGAACTGCCTGTCAGCAAATCATTCAATTGTTGAGAATTCATATACTAAATCTTAACTTTCAAAATATGATCTATTGTCCCATTAGGTATTATTATTCATTGATATGAAGCACGGAGGTAAAGGAGCAGACGGGACACACCCTGTCACATTAAAAGTCATGCAGTGCCACTGGAACTGACTACGAATATCTCCAGAAAGTCTGAATCCTATTTCTCTCTTCCTCTGACCGGTGGAATTTCGGTGTTCTAGAAAACTGGTGACTATCATTTATAGGATGTATTCGGTCAAACTAATGGATGCTGGCATGACCTGAGAGGATGCCAGACGCCTGGCGAGTGACAGAGATTTTTCAAGGCACCATACGGCAGCCATATCCTCGATATAAGAACGGATATGATAGAATAAGATGAATAAATTAAATACATGTCATTGATAATGGATCTTCAGAATTTAATCACGTGACCTCAAAGTTCAGGAATTTTATCGGAGAAACGTTTTTGTATTTTGCTATAGTGATAAAATATGTATTTTTTACCAAACTGATTTTTCAACTATTCCCATAAGTGTATAAGGCTTAAGTTTACCTTGTACATACATATTATTATGTTCCATTACGTCATTTCCAAATAAAAACTCATCACAAACAAAACATAATTTATGAAATTGGAAGTGTTTGAAGTGAGTGAAATTGTGTCTAATGCTTGGGTTTTTTTATTCAGCGATTTTTATTAGTTTTTATTTAAAATCAATAAAAAATCTTTTTGTATTGTTTCTTCAGTGCTTGAAATTTATAAAAAAATGTATTTGGTGACTTTTTTCTTTGGTGGTGTCGATTACATTGTATTCAAGAATAAATACATAATAGCATGGTTGAATAAATAACAGTCAATCTAAATTATTATAATTTGTTTCAAATAATATATGTAAATAATGTAATGTTAAAATGAGTGTTGTTCAAGTTTTTCTTCTTCATAATGAATTAGTATTTGATTTTTAAACATTTTTAAATAACCACGCATAATGTAACATTCGTGGTTCGCTAAAGATGTCAAATAGAAATAGTTGTAAACTTGCATTTCTCGCAAGCTTTCCATGACATTTCACGCCTGAAGCGACATCGGCTTCTATGAGGTGTCGAGACAACGTGTAACGTAATCGAGTCGTGGTGGTCCGCAGACGACCGGCGTCGTCAGCGTCGCATTCACCTGAAAGACCGTCACTCAACAAGCTCCGGAGGTTTCGCTTCAGACTCACGTGGCGTACGTCATTTTAAAACGTGACACGAGATAATTATTTTGTAATTCAACCGTCTACCTTTAGTATTTAAATTGCGTTATCATACTCTATTTAAGGCGCTCTAAAAATATTGTGTTTATGTCAACTTTATCATATTTAACACGAACATCTCTACACGTAATATTTTCTTTGAACAATTTTTTCGACAAATATTTTTTAATTACAAAATTCTGTTATTTTTTATGTTGTTTTATATATTTTTTTATAGTAATGCTAACACTTTTACGTTTCATAACGTGATTTCATAGCCATGTACTTTTAATAAATATTTAGATATCTAGTATTTGCTAGTAAACATGTGTATAGTTATATAATGATCAATGCTACTACCCTCGTTTGCAGAAAATGATATTGAAATTATTTCCAACCTAGCTCAAGCCAGTCATACATGCACAAAAAGACATTTTATGTATGTAATAATCAAAAGAAAAATATGCATCAACGAGATTTTAGCTTGCTACATATCGTACTAAAAAATTCAACACTTTATAAACCTATAAAGCAGCTACAATACTTTTTTCACCAATTTGAAAAAAACATGCATAATATAAACAAGTTTAGTTTAAAAAAAATCTATAACGGCTGACGATTACTTCACGTGTATGATCATTTTGTATCAAGTTAAGAATAATATTGGTTTTCATTTAATAAAACATCTCTTAAGGTAACTTAATACAATCTATATATTATATATGGGGACATATCATTATTTTTGAGGATCGATTATTTCTACCGTTAACAAATAATTTTCAACACTTATTGGCTGTATTTTCTACATATGAATTGAATATGGAAAAATACAAAAAAAAAATCCTCGCAATTGTTGAAAATTTCTCCTAAATGAGTAAAAATTTAATTACATTATTTCAAAAGCCATTCATTTTGATTTACAGTTATATAGGTATACACTTCATTCATATTGCCCGACCATTCTGTATTGCAATAATTTGAATGGGTTCCTATAACTCCTTTTCTTCTCAAGCAGCACACATGAATCCTGCAAACTCGTGGTAAGTACATTACATTAACTTGACTAATACAGCGCTCGGGGCCTCGGACTTTGTAAGACTTCGCAACTTTGACAAGCCGAAATCTTGTTCAATGCATGATAATAATAAACAGCCAGCCCCTGCGGGCGCTCTCTGCTATCGTTCGATAACTAGTGACATTTTGTTAATAATTTATATTACATATACTGCAATAATACAATAACACAACAAAATTTTATACTATACAGTAGATTAAATAAAGATACATTAATTTATTTTGTAAGAAAGATCCTATTAATATTTAAGTGCAGCAATTCACTAAATCCTTTTATATAATATGAGGCCTTGGAATTATCAAATAAGCATAAAGCTAAAATTATTAACAAACGAAAAGAAATGAAAATAAATTTGTTGTATAATAAAAAACGTGAAAATAAATTGAGACTGATATCCCGGATCAAATATAGTTGCTAGAAAAAAAATAATTAATATCGATCATAAGCGCACCAGGTTACGAATTCCTCGAGTCAGACGTATATTTTGATGGCAAAAATTATATCATATGATTTCATATGGATCCAATCATTCAGAAGATAATATTAATTTGCTGAATTTAACTTTAGTTGCGCTATTTAAAATATAATGTATAATTACCAGAGTCATTCTTATTAATAGCTTAATATCTCAAATCATGGATTCAAGCCCCATAATAGGTAGGTATTTTAAAATCAATATACTAGCAATGCATTTTTAAATGCTGGGGTATATACACCCAATCCACTGAACAATTGCCTGATATTTTATAAAACCACTGTTTAGATTAGTATTTAAATTATAGATATCAGTGCAAACTTGAGATACTTTATTCAGAACATTAATCAGCATTTATTTAAGTAACAACATCTAGAACGATTCATAGATTTTTATAAAAAATAATGTATCATTGGTTAAAAGTTACTATGATGTATTTATCCATTAAACGTCTAAAAATTTTAATAATATCATGTTACAACATTTTGATAACATTCGCTTGGCTTAAAATAATAGTTGCTTTGTTAAAAATAATAACCTACGTCAACATTTCTAATTTAAACGGTTCAGTGAAACATGATTCGGAATGAATGACCACTAGACAGCATTACGCAAAAGTTTTGTCGGTAAACGTTGGGAAAGGTCTTTCATTGAAAACATGAAAGGAAAATATTATTATACTCCTAAAATTCATGCTTCGCTTATATCAAAGAAACGTCTTCTTAGTATAATAAATCAAAAAAGCTATGCATTCACTTAAGACGTTACCAGTGACACAAAGTATATTTTTATGTTTAAATATTTATTATTTTGAATTACTTTATTAGTACAAACCTTTCAAATCATTCCATTATTATCATTAAATCACTAATTTTTGGTTCCTCTGCTCTTGTTGGTTTTCAGTCCGTCAACATTGAGAGAGAGGTGCCTATATCTATTCAGCCTAATCATCTTGAGATAAATAACGTTCGTTTGGTACATTTGAATTGATTGATACAAAATAAATCTTATTATGATAGACTTTCCAATATTTAATCTTAATAATTGATATGAAATACCATTGTAATTAACTTATAAAGTTTACAAAAAAATGTATTTTATAAGAAGTAAAACACGAAATCAATATAAAAAAATAATAAAAAATACTGCAAATGACTTTCAATTTCAAGCTTTGATTAAGATTGTAAGAATCTTTGCATTTAAAAATGCTTAAAACTTCTTAGAGGCTTAAGAAGCTATTGTTTCAAACATATTTTACATGTATTTGTTTTTGATATTGACATCTACAGATATTTTAGTTGTTACATATGATAATAAATTATGGTTGATTCAAAGTGAACCATATCAGAACTCTATAACTAAAAGATTTATTTTGATAGATAGATCAGGTAACTATTAACTATTGGGTATACCAGTGGACATAAATTCATGCAGTTTTTGATTTTGAATTCAAACCTAGCATCTAGCGCTAAGGCTCACGAGTTAATTAAATAATTAGACTACTTTAATAAATAATGTATCAATATTACTAACAGTACATTGATAAAGCTGTATATATATATTGATATCTAATTAATACCATTTTCAAACGTAGCAGCACTTTCAATTAATGGACTTCGATTTAAAACATTCATGCACTATTCTGAAATTCACCCCCACAGTGACGGGGTTGTCTTAATTCACAGAAGGGGGCATCATGAGGTTTTTCTCGGTAGTCGGGCTGCATGCTGAAATACTTACGAAAACTTCTCGCTGCAAAGCAAAACTTTTCGATCAAGGAATCATAAGAGAGAGCCTATTTGACAGCGGTTATGGTATGTCGGTTGGAATACGGGGTGGCACGCCATGAAAAGAAGGGTCTGAGAAGGTGGTTTATATATTTTTCGTCGATGTAACACGATTTCTTGTTGGCTTCGGGTTTACGTGATGGATTAAATACGCGCTTTTACTGTGGACTCGATGCGTAGATTAGCTGCCAGTACCGTGTGGCGAAAATAATGCTACTTAAATTATATCATATTTGCAATAAATTAATAAATGAAAAATACATATTGTCGTCAAGGCAAAAAAACTTATCACGTTGCTGAATTCACGAAAATGAATTAAATATGAAATTGTACATACATATAAATATATTATTATATATTAAAATCAGTGTGAAATCCAACACATATTAGATTTTTCCCATAAGCAGAATAGTTGAAACTCTACAAATGTCATACTCAACCCATTTTCTCTAAGTTAACCACATGAGAAGTATTCTCCTGTTGACGAAAACATATTATTATTTTTGAGATATCATAATTTTTAAACTATCATAATTCTAAATAGCGATAAATTATAAAAACACATACTGAAGAAATATGCTAATATATATAATACGTAAATCTTCAGTTCTATGTATTTATAGTATGTATTCATGTTTTTCAGATCTAGATAGAACAAAGATGATACACAATATAAATGGAATGAAGAGAGTGTGGTAAAGATTTTCAACGAATTTATATGCACCCATCATTACGTTGGAATTAAAATTACATTAAATTTGATTTTTTATACTTTATCAACAATTACTGGTATAAAAAAATAATTGGTCTTACATATTCCGGTACTACATTATTCTTGTTTTAATTTCTTTGGAAAATAAGCTCATTAGAAGATACTGTCTTGTCTGCAAATGTCGTCGTAAAAAATAAATACTTTTATTTTTAGTTATTTCGGCTATTTAATGTTTCGAATAAATGATTTAAAACATTATATAAACAAAAAAATGTTTGGGGAAAATGTAATAGACAAGGTTTTTTGACAATCTTTCTTGACAAGACGATCGCTTACCCGTCCACTGTTTAAAAATCACGAGGGATTCCCGGCCAGGATTATTTGGTGCGGCCGGCATTATACTTACTTCCCGAGGATTAGGTGCAGAAATTCAGGATTAGCGACAGGGGAGATGTGGAATGGTTTTTCGGGGAACACCCGACCGCGGTGAGTGGCGGGGGCGTTGTGGATTTTATGAAGATTGGATGTTGAGATTAGTGAAGATGCCGTCACGTGGGCGTCAGAGGAATCGAACGGATAAGCGCCTTAATCAAATTTCAATGCGTAAAATTCTATTAATAAAATACGAAACACGTCAATGCTATATCATTTTATAATTACTCATTTGTTTTGCAATGCATTAAAAAATAATTAGAGCTAAGCATATGGTTATTATCTGAATTCTTAAACAATACAACTGCTATTGGTTCTATTTTGTTTATTGTTAGTTTTTCAAGAGCCAAAGTTTCTAGTAGCAATTAATGCGTATAATTTATATCGTACATATTTTTGAAAATTTTCTTAGATTATAAATGCTGGTAGGAAGAATTATATTATTTCATATCATGTTATGTAAATAAAGACATTGAATTAATATTAGACAAGATTGAACATTAAACAAAATTATCACAGTTTATTTATAATATTTTTATTTGATTTTTTTATTTTAGTATTCATTACACTTGTTGTCAATTTCTACAAGCAAACAAATTAAGTTATTGTATTTATTATGTAAATTATATGTATATCTAAACTGGATAGCTTAGATTCATCTTATATTAATATGAGAAATTATTTAAATTTTTCAAATACTAAAAATAATCGAATAAAAAATATTTACTCTCAATTCTGACAGTCTAAATATTTTGTCGGCTTCCATCAATATTTTGGATTAATATTAAAATCGGAAGGCGTTCCAAAAATTGAACCCTACCAAAAGCTCGCAGCACCACAAAGTTTCCAGCTGTAATGAGTTCAAGCGATATTCCAAGAAAATATCGAAAGTTCTCTCTCCAAATTAATTTATATTTACACTGCTTGTGGGTTTTATAATAAAGCGAGCTGGATATATTGGTTTTTGATCACGACAAAATGTTGTCTCATGTAATTGGCAAAATAATATCAAACATGTAAGGAGTGTTGACTCGGCAAACAACGCGTGCAAAACTTTTGATTCACTCGCGAATCCTCCACACTTTAAATTGGGCTACAGATTAATTCGTTTACATCGAAATTCAACGGGATTATACTTACACCCAATACTCTAAAGCACACTTCATAGCAGTGTTACATCATTCTATTATAAATTCAATGTATACGATAACTCGCAAAATTTATTTGCAACCATACAAGTTTTAAATTGTCCCGCGACCGAAAGTCTGAGAGTTAAAACCTCCAAATTTGTACAGTCCTGATTAACGGTTTTAAATATACGCACTTAAAAAATATTCGAAACAATAGTGTACTGAGCTTACTGCAACTACTGACGGTGAATTTTTTTTTTACTGAAATTTTAATTCTCCAAATTTGGACCCAAATCACTTACCGCACAAGTCTCAAAATTGCTAAATAATATACTATTGAGTATCTACTATCAGGGATTTTTAGACGCTGTATAATATTTAATATATTTTGTTAATATTATCTGTTAATAGCTCTAGAATAACATAGATTTGAATGTTTAATTACAAATATGGTTTTTCGTATTCAATGTGAATCGTGTTTAATAATCTGAAATACTTACTTACACTGTGTGGTATAGAAATTTCGACCGATATTTTTATTTAATAGTAGAATTTAAATGATTATATTTAGATACAAATAAGGAAAAAAATATAGAACCAAAATTAATTACAAATAATCTATATGTCGTTAGTATATATTACATAGTTATAAGTAATTGAACGATTTGTAAAATTTCAAATATGCTTATTTAAAGGCATTTTCTATTTTGATATGAATAAAATATTTGCTTCTTTTTATCTGTGCAAAGAAAAATAATATACTGCAATATCACTCTAATATCACAGTTAACATTGTTAATATACCAACATTTGTTTCTCTCGGTACCTGAGAGGGAAGCATGCACACTTTGGGGCCAGAAGCTGTGAGCTTCCACACCTAGATACTTTTAGAAATCCAAACCAAATCTCATGAAGAAAAAACTGTCAAGATGAGTCATTTATATAACTCCAGTTTTTTAATTATCATTATCAAAAATATCATACTATGAATATCTGTATGCTCCATATTCAGAGGAAACATGGTAAAAACTAAAAAAAATATAGAATAAATTCTTGCCAAATCTCAAACTTGCAATATTATGTGCATTTTTTGAATAATTCTTCAGAAAATATTATTAAAAAATGTAGCAATATCTCCGCACTGTCAAAACTTATACTGGCAGATTTTTTTCGTGAGAACAGATTGTCAGCTAATTGTTTAATCCATGAGATATCCAGTGCTAAATTTTTAGATTTTTTTAATCCAGGAATTGTGTAAACTTAGCTCGCAATTTTCGTCTTCAAAACGCGCACGCTTATTTCTTCGCTACCAAGAAGTTTTATTGAGATTTTGCTATTTCCAAATAAATAGCATAAAATAGGACCGTGCAATATAACTGAGACACACTTTCATTCATCAATGAATTTAGTACGTACCTCATGATTATAGTCATGCAAAGTAAAAAGTAAAAGTGAGTAGGTTTACTGTATCAGGAAACAAAAACTATTACGCAAGTAATCAATTCTTTTTTTATGTCTTTTCGGAAAGCAGGTTTTCCGGCAAACAAAACAGTTTCTCGTAAATCGATCAAGTGTTTTACAATTCACATAGACCCTAAAAACAGCGGCGCGGGGATCCAACAAATTTACTACAGTATCGCATAAAATGCTCGTAACATTATTTCGGGATACACATTGACAACGTAATGGGCAATTGATGTTGGATTGAAACATAAAGATGCATTACTATGTAAGCCTCGTCTTCTATAATATGCTTCAACGAACATCCACATAACTCGCACAACTGTCTCTATATACATTGTATTTTACAAGTATACGTTATATTTTTAGCGCCAGTAAATTACACTGAGCTTTCATACACTTAAAGTTTAATTTATCTAAAAAGAACGTAGAATTTTTTAAATGGTTGAATATACAATCATTATTGTACATTCAGTTATTGTTTCATAGTATTATATTTACCGCAAACTCTTGATAAAACGCATTTGTTGTTGTTGTGTTCATTATTAACAAAATAATTTATTTCATTTAAATAACAACATATTTATTCACATATTAAGTGGATATTAAAGTCAGTTTAAAATTTCTCTATTAATCTATTAAATTGATCTTTTATACATATCCTAAGAAGATAAATTTTTTTTCGATAATGGATCAAACATTACATGTTAAGCTTTATGTTTTGTCAAAATTTTGGCAAAAAAGGCTACCATTAAAGATCACGTTTGAAATGAATAAATGTACATATATTTTTCGTGTTAATTGTGTAAGAAAAAACTAATCGAAAGTCATTAAATCTTGGTTAATATTTCTCACTATTACAATGAATGAATGCTGATATCCACTGTTACAATAATAATGTCAAGCATTCAATGTTTAAAAATAAAAGATACACCAGCAGTTAAATATAGTGTTTATTGGCCATCGTCTAATAAAGTTTAATAAAATCACAATTTTCGAAATCGGTATTTTATTAATTCATCAATTTATCAATAAATATTTATATTTAATAATTTTCAAAAGAAATTTTATCGTTGCGTTTATGCGTACGTCCATTTAAAAATGTTAAATGGTTATTTTGAAATACGTATTCACTAATTTTAATTCAGATTCCCGAGGGCTCAGGTTAAAGGGTATAGGGGTAGGGGGTTAAGCCGTCACTGTCAGGTGTGGTTTCACTTATTTGCGTTTTCATAATTTGACAGGTGGTACGCCGATTCTTAACCAGCGTTTTGTTATTTCTCCGTGACGTATTCGCTCTCCCTCCACAGCCCCTGGAGGTCTTGGAGAGTGTGTAATTGATTCTGCAATGACGGAAAATTTAATGCATACATTATTTTTGCCTCGGTATATTATTGTAATATCAAGCAAAATCAGTTTGCTAGTATTTACTCTAATTTCTGGTCAACTTATAATTTACCGAGTATGAGTTAACTGGATATTTGAACAAATATGTCAATTCAGAAATAAAATATAATGGAGTTAAAACAATTACACTATTTTCAGATATCATAGATCATTTATTTTGATTATAATTTTTACATAATTGATTTACATTTAGCTTTAATAATTTGTAAAAATAATAAAGTACGTTTGTATTTGCTTTCTAATACAAATAAAAACACAATTTTAAAAAAAAAAATAAAAACGATTATTATTTAAATATATAAAAAATATGACTGATTTATATATTTGTAAGATTTTTCATTTGAGAATACTAAAATAACTGTAGATAAGTAAGGTAAGAATTTACAAGACCAAAGTAAATGTAGGTAATCAGCCTAAAAGTTGATCGTTGGTTAATAGATTTTGAATAAGATATATATCACTATATGAGCTTTATATGTTTAAACAATACATCATAAATCTTTGAGAGGTTTTTCGTTTTTTTTTATTTATTAACTAATGTGGACATTTCTTCGGTGTATGTTTGTTGCGAAATGTATTTGATACATTTTTTCTTCATTAGTATTTTTAAAGCACCAACTATTTATTTTCAAAAATTATTTTTAATAAACAATATTTTATTTAATAAACAATAATATATTTTTAATAAAGATGTACAAAAGTATGACATGTCTTCTCCTCTATAGAATGCAAACGTGTACGCCCGTCTTAGGTGTTAACAGCATCTTCCATTTTAAATATAAATATCACAATTTGCATTCTATAATGGGTAACCTCAGATCATCTCCCCTTCTGAATTATCTATGCGGATCATTTTTTTCCATGGTAAATAACCAAATTTATTATTTACCATTACGAGAAAAATTATTTTTTGAAGTGCTTAAGAATTGTTCCACAAAATGAACAAGATTTTTTTTCTTATATTGTCATTTATATAAAATTACCATTTTATTATCATTCAGATTAATAAAAAATTAAGTCTTTGATTTGTATCTTTCATTCCAAGCATTTATAACTGTTATAAAATAGCAGATTTTCTCCATGACTGTTAAAGGATTGGTGAATATTCGCTTATTCGAATGATAGTAGACAAAAAAAAAAAGGAAAAACATGTATTTTTCATTTACATTTTTTACTGCCAGAAGTAATTTATAGTCAGGTGTATATATCCTTCCAATATATTATCCCATTTAAAATAATATAATTAACAAAATGACGTAAGCTTTTGTATATTAATTACACTATTTGTTTTTTATTGAAAAAAAATTAACCCTCTTCATATAAATAGTGTTTTAGATATATTTTTAACATTTTTAAAAATAAAAATAATGTAGGTCATTGTGCTTTGACTTAGAAACTTTTAGATGGACAAAATATCAAGAAATGGCATATTTTATTAAAAACCATGTAATGACGCTACTTCTTATGTATTACAGATGATTTGGGAGAGTCTCAAATTGCCTGTATATCCAACATAATGGAGGAATTCCGGAATCATTGATAATCATCGAGTAGTACTGATATAATTATACAGTTATATAATATACTTGTAGGATGCAAAACGATTGGCAAGTTTCAAATAATTACTGTAAAATGTAAAAAAAAGAAGCAACTCTACGATGATTAGAAGGATAAGTACTGTAATATCTATAGCCAACTAAAATGAATGTATTGGTTTGTTATTATTTTAGGAGATGTTTTTACAGAATAAATGTAATCAAGGGCGGTTTCTTGACAGTACTAATTATATTTCATCCCTTTCATAAATAATGAAATGTCCTTCAGGCAATTATTATAGTATGTAACCCTTTACAGGGTTGATACAAAGCTCCCCTAAAAGTTCGGGGCATGGCAGAAAGTTATGACATTCAACCAAAATCGATGTCATAATAAATCAATTAATGGTTTAACGCCGCTGCCTGTTAGACGAGGCTTTTTTGCTTTAATACGTTGAGACGTGAGGCTACCCTAATTACCGGTGGAGCCTCTTCCACAACTGGGAATCAACCCCTAGACCATCCTATGCGCAAAGGGTTGGTACGCCCAGGGGGTTGCCCAAAGAAAATTAGTTTTATTTTATGTCACCGCTATGATCGATAGACAAATTCGTTCTTTCATAATTGTAGAAATTTGTTTAGTATTCTTCTAGCCAAAGTGATATTTTTTATCTCTGATAATTCAATATTGTATGCTTATGCCATCACATAATATTTATTTTTAAATCAATTAATTGAAATTTCATGAAAAATCTTAGATATAATAATAAAATAAATAAAAAAATGTCCTTCAAAATAAGCACGGTTGCACAGTGTACCCAGAACAAGAAAAATTAGCTGAATTGGTTTGGATAAAAGTTTAATAAACTTTAAGGATACAAAATTAATGTTTTATTGACATAAAATTGCTGTCTTAACTCACTTCAAATTTATGTAATTCATGACTAAAACTTTCACGCTAATTATATGTTGAATTATCATCATATATCATAACAATAACTACATTTTAATTGTACTAATGGCATCAATAAATAAAACTTTAACAATGATAAATACACTTTTTATCGTTTTTTAAATAAATTTCTTTCCTTTCAGTTTCATACACTGAAATACATTTAAAACGTGAATCTTTGTTTGTAAATGAAACGCAATAGACTCATATTTATTTTACGCATGGCCTTTGGCATTTGAGACACGATTGTTTTAACTCGGCCGACGTAATGGTTTCCTTTGCCACTCCCGAAATCCTTTAAAGGATCTTAGAACCTCCAACGAGCCGCTGTAAGCACAATATATTTAGAACGAGATCCTTAAAGCAAAGTTTCAAGAGACCGTACATATTCTGTCAGGACACAGGCTGTGTGTACTGGGCCAGTATATTCCATGTAACATATTAAACTACGCAACCAATTTTATGTAGTGCTTACAATTAAACTTTTAATGTTTCTAAGTTAAATTTTATATCATATATTCTTGTTTAAATGCCGATAAATCGACTGTTTAAAAGTAATATTGACAATGCCACAATTCTAATTTGATTGACATAAGTAAAATTATTTCCAATAGTTTTGTATGTTTATGCATCTATACATTGAGAATGTTTACTTTATAAAAAGGATTTTTATATTTATCCCTGACGATATATTTTAGCACATTTTTTACTCGTTTTCACTTAATTAATTAATTTACATAATTAATATTTTCGACTGATGGTGCTTGATGGAAATTGATTTTAAA
>JAGVSQ010007718.1:0-15046 GCA_022683975.1 Rhyacophila evoluta
AGGTCATACCTGCATCCCGTAACTCCACCGAATACATTCTATAGATAGTATTTTGCGGACTTCTGGGATGCCGAAAACCGATCGAAGATGAAGACCAGACTCTCTTGATTCATCCGCAATATGTGGCCGAACCAGGTCGAGCGTCGCAGTTTCACTTTGTCAAGGATAAGTGGCTGCATGGTATGTTCTCTTATCTCCTCATTTCGAGTGAAGTCATACCACCGTATCCCCAGAATACGCCGCAGGCATCTGTTCTCAAATCTTAAAAAACGGTTTTTGGGCCTTTGTTTAGTGCCACAATTTGCAACCGTAGAGCAACACTGACAGAATGCATGAATTGAACAGGCGGCATTTGGTTTGGTTATTCACAAAATTTTACCATTTTTTGTTTACGAAGACCGGTTGTGACCTAATTACTGAGCCCATTGAGCATTTAATACTGTATTTTTATTTTTTTGGATCCTTGTATAGCAGCCGAATTCATCTCGCAAAAAATAGTTTTAAAACGCGTACAGCTCTACGATTTATGATCAAATAAAATAAGTGACACTTTATTTTTTACTGTTAAAACTTTTTAAACTGCGAGACTAAATCGCAGACGCAGACGCAAGTCGGTCTAATTTTTCCAATGTGCGCATTATCCCAGTTTTTCCTCTCAGTTTTTCCCGCCCGTCTCAAGCGCCGAGAACTTTCACGATGCTTTTCATCCGCCTTTTTTCCGGTGGAAAATTCTAAAAATTTCACTTTCCACTGTTTTTAGAGTGGAATACTTAAGTGGGCACTCGGCAGCTCTGATTAATTTCGTTACAACTTTATTCGAAACTTTTCTGTTTGGGCATACACACGTTCCCGGAGTTTATGGGTTAAAAATAACTTATCGATCGTATTTGGGTGAAATATTTGCGAGTTAATATAAAAAATTGTATCTAGATATCCATTTCACAAAAACTACATATTAATCTTTATATCACTATTATAATATCGACTATGTATATTAAAACGGCAGTGAAGGGGCATTATTTTATAAAAGTGACCTAAATACCTACCTACTATTTTCGCTCCTAAAGCGGAGCATATGGATCTTCACAGATCAAGATATCCACTCCGAAAGGGAAGTATACAGATCTCCTTAATTTGAAGACGTCCTGAATCGTTTGTCAGACAATTGCTCATCCAGATGGGCATCCAGTCTTGCATTTTTAGATTATTTAAATCTGATGATGGGAAGTTGAACACGCATTCCCCGGATTGCTAAAAGGCTTATTACATTACACAATTTCTAGCCACCCTTACCCTTACTAAGTGCGGTGTAATAAGTTTTAGGCACTTAAATCACATACAAGAGACCACGCCCACTCTGCAGTAAGAGCACTTAATATTGTGTAGTGTAATAGGCCTTTAAGCGCGCACGTTACTAACTACGCTAACTGGAGGACACATTAATTTACCAAAAACGTAGATTTCAGGATTTTTGGGGCATATCCATTTCGAATATGAACCATTTGAAGACGTATCATGATAGATTTGCACAGAGATAAGTTGTCAGCCAATTTCTGATTGAATGACCAGTCGCAAAGTGGCATAATTCAACTAAAGTACAAATCGATGATTAAAATAACGAAATGATAATATTTATACTGTTCGTACTAAAACTAATTTTTAAATATTGCGTTCGATTATGTGTGTTGATAAATAATTCGTTTAAAATTAAATATTGCACTGTGCAGTATTTAGGTAAATTTCAAAAAATAATTATCTAAATAATCTTACTGTCGTTTTACTTTACATAGTGTGCGCTATTTTGGCCTATCTTCGCACATATTTCACAACAGCTTTGTCAACTTTTGCATCTTCATTCCTTTTTTTGTATATATTCTCAGTGAGATATAAAATGATAATACGAAAGGAAAGCGTTGACACCTCATAAAGCGATACCGGCGAAAAGCTTGCGATAAATACAAACACACCCACGTGTATGTAAACACGTGCACACATTCGTCTTACTTTTACGACATGAGCGGATTATGAATAATAAATTCAAACTTGTAATAATTTTTACTAAATCAAATTATTAATTTACTTTCCCTTTTTTTATCTACTTAAATCTGCGTTTTTTAAGCTTTTGAGTCGCGGCCCAATCAGTAGCGGATTTATCACTAGAGAGGGCCCAGGCGCAATTCAATTATAAGCCCCCTCCTTATACCTCAGACGCAATCGTTTTTAATTTTTTTCATATCTCACTGTTTTTTAATGTTGATACTTTTTTACAAACTCTCATGATTTCTCGTTTTATCTAGGTCTCAGGCTCTCTAAAAAAATCGTAATTCTTCCAAAATCTGTCCGGATTTTTTTGAGGCCAGCTTCTCGTTAGTTTCGAGTTTTTTTTAATTGTGAGGCCTCAGGTGCACGCTTGGTGCGTCTATAGGAAAATCCGCTAATGGACCCAATTCAGTATAATGGTTTTCTTTTATTTCGCAATCCACGACAATATGAATAAACTAGAACAAACAAAAAAATAATTATATTTAATAATGCGAATTACAGTTTTGGTTACAACAATAGATATTATTAATGTGAACGTTGGCTTTGGATATTATAATATTAATATTCAAGTCAAGATATAAGCAATAATCAAGAATATTTTACGACCCATTAAATATGTCAACCAATCCAATTTCTGGTTGAGATCCATTGGTTACGAAACCCTGATTCATTTATATTTTAGCTATGTATGAGTGTATAGTTTTTATTCTATTTATAACAAATACTGTTACATTTGATATTTGCATTCAGAGCAAAACACTTTTTTTTACGAATTTTGATCCGAAAATCAGCCATTTAGATCTCTTTAATGCGATTTCTTATCTCGATTGATATTTTTCAAAGATTATCAATCAGCCAATCCTTTAATTTATTGTCTGTAAAATCTTGTAAACTCGATATTTGTATAAATCCTTACAAGTTGTGAGATTCGAATATCCTCATCACCTTATCACTGACACTGAAGCACACGTGTTTATCCTCAGCTTCTGGAGTTACTACTTTATGACAATGAATCATGGTACAATATAAAGGTTTAAACCAACTATATATTATATTAAACATTAAGAACAGATTCGCCTGATAGATACGGGAAATATGACAGTGTAACTGGTTTATAAGAAGATAAGAAAGCAAATTAGTCAAAACTTAATAAATAACTTGAATATAAATAAAAATGTATAATAATAAGCTGTATGGGTAGTTATGTAACAATTTGGAAAAAATATCCTACATATTTCATATTCAGGGGTATATAAAAAAAAACTAGACAAATATTCGTTTTCCTCGATTCGGTCCTGCGTAAAATAAGGCTTCTGTATTTCCCGCGCCTCAGGATGCAGGGAGTGACGGGCGGCAAACAAACTATTCACTTATCTCAGTTGGCGAAGGTTGACATTTTTGTCAAACTTCATTTTTCTACGTCACTGCTTTCACATGGAGGGGGGTACAAACTACGCCACTGGAAACATTATAACCACCGTGACAACTGTAATGTATTACAGGTAATGTTAGATTTTCCTCACTTAGCCGACTTTTATCTACCTCAACTCTTCTCTAATTATACCCGCCCCATGCGTGGAGCATATAGTTTCGAGAACTCCTTCTCATACGTATTTGTTTACGTTATGCTAAATCAAACTGCAATAATTTACTTTTTGCTGACTTTTACTAAAACTTTTTATACAATATCCACTCGAGGATTATAACATATGATGGATTTTTGCAATATAAAGAATCTATAGACAATTTTCACAAGAATTAATCATCAGCCAGTCACTTAGCCAGTCCAAATTCGGCACTATCCATTTAACAGCTGTGAATAAATTAATAAGTCATGGGTTTTGATAAGTACACTTCTTGGCCGTTAAAATGGTTAATGTACATCAGAAGCATGTTTATTATTATTGAATGAAATTGTATTTTAAGTGGGTTTTCACACATCCAAAATATTGCACGAAAGTAACACAGCAGTTGAAGGTTGTTAAACACTGTTCTGCGTCAATGAAACCCAAGATCCAAACGCAGATAAATATCTCCCTTAAGACATCCGCCCGGATTTCTCAAGACTCCGGCATCGCGGGGGAAAAGCCTTGGCAGGGCCTGAAGAAGGGAGGAAAAATCGGGAAAGCGCCCCGGGAAAAGCGAACGATACAGCGTTATCAGTAGGCTGCGAAAAATCGTTTCACGTGGAAAATTCACACGCCAGAGAAGATTTCCATAATGATAGTCCTATTTTGCGCCATATGAAGAAAATATAGTATTTTGATTTATAGCACAATTATATGATAACATACTGCAGCCCAATTAAAACTATTTGAAATGTATAAACGTTGAATTACGTTCATTGTGTTATGGTATAAACTAGCACAATGATTTTATTGGATGGTGGACGACGAATATGGATGTTATAATGCATAAATAATTCTATCAACTGACAGCCGTTCATGGATGACCTTAAATCCACGACAAATCGCCATTTGAATTGATAATAGTTGTGAGGAAGCTTTTCTCTTAAAACATTTTCAGGCTGTATACATCTGCATAAATAAAAATGTAAATGTTTGTGTGTTCAAAATCCTAAATCTCAAAGAGTTCTTCACCTATTACTTTGAAATTTTGACACAACGTTGCATTTAAGCACGCGCGTATTTTTGTATACCTACTATTATGTAGATGTTACATCTGTGACAGGTAAAACATTTTGTCTTTTTAAAACAGCGCCATTTAACTAGACTGAGTCACAGCAACGTGTGGCTGGGTACAGCTAGTTTACAATTGAATACATGCAAATATACACTTTCATTAACTGTTTTTTCATCATAATTTAGGATAGAAAAATGCCTCTTATAAAAACAAACTCCGACTGGTTTGACAAGTACTCTACTGTTCCAATATATTGTGATTATCTCAAAGAATATGATTAATATCTTGAAAATCGTATATATTCCGCTAATTTTATTGTAAGACCAAGTGGACATACCTTCCAAAGCCACAAGGAGAGATTTACATTACGTAGGTGCAGTAGTTTATGATGATATTTTCCAAACATGTTTGACCGACTTGTTTTTTTCACCGTCGTCTGCCATGCCAAACGTGATCCGCTCTTCAAACGGCCAGAAGTGTGTCGTATGGAGCTTACCAAGACTTCAATTGCCGTCCACTACAGGGTGCACGAATCTTATTCTTACTAAGCCATATTGAGTCTTTTTGAGAAGAAGCCTGCATTCTTCACACTGAAGATTATTCCGAATCTTTAAGACAGGAAGCTTTAAATAAATATGTTTTGTCGTCTAAGCCCATAAAGTGAGGTTAGTAATGGTAACAAACGACAGTTTAATCGGACAACAAAGTCTACTGCTCCGCCTGGGCGTATGTCGATTCAATTTTATTTTTTAGTCATTTATATAAATCAATTATATATTAGTAAAATACAACGTTCGCAACATTCAAATACATTATCCATTGAAAGCTTTCGCTGCAAGAAGGAGAAAAATCATTCAGGAGAAGTTTTTCCTCCCTCCTCTCTTCCTCGTCCAGATTTCTTACGTCAGTTCAATCTTTTAAGCCCGTTACGAAAATTTGTTTCCCTCGTAATACCGTCCCGTTTATTTTTCATCAAGAATATTAGCCACGTATTTCTCTAAAAGGCTTTTAAAAAGGAAATTCGGTTTTATTTGGATTGGAATCGGCGCCATTATCGTCGGCACGGTCGGCATTACAGTTCCCCGTAATGACACGACAAAATGGCTGATCCGCGACTTGCCGCCATCTTCCGATGACACGTATTTTTTTAGTGTCGTGCGATAGAGCGTTTTGAGTGCCTACTTCAATAGTCGTATATTTTTATTACACTCAAAATATCGAAATTGAAGACTTTAAAAATGTATTCTCCGATAATAAATGCGTAAAAGTGGGCCATTTTTTATTTATGACTTTTGTTTGCAGCAGTCAATGTTTATCTTAACATAACCGTATACATGAAGACGCGATTATATTACATCAATAATGTTATATTATATATTGCTTTTGGGGGTTACCGGTTTTATTCACGAATGGTGTATAAAAAACTATCGATTTAATAACCATTTAAATGCTTTGAACATAATAGTCTACCTAATGTGCCCACCGTCCACCCGCCCCGTCCTTACACCTGCTTTTTTTTAATCAGGCGAATGCTGGAGCTGAATAATATGGATTTCCACAATATGTTTCGAAAATGAAGCAAACGCTACTATGTGAAAACTTAATTATAATAAGTGTGTTAAGTTACAATTTTGTTGATATCTATTTCGGTTGTGTTACGATTATTGCGAATTTGTAAAAGATGTAGTAATTGGTGTAGAAGTTAAGGTCAAAAATAAAACAAAAAATGTACAAATGAGAAAAAATTAATTCGTAAAAAAGAAAAAAACATATTATATATTGTATAATACTTCGTATTACAAATTACAATTATTTATTTCCATCATTGTGCCATTATCGTAGATGGTCATTTCCGATTTTGTAAAATTAAAGGGATAATAATTTTGTTGCATTCTTCGTGTACTTCAACTAAAAATCTCCCTTTATAAGAGCTTTTTTGTCGTATCAATTAATTCAACCGATTTTGTAAGCTTTGTTTGTGGAAAGCTTCCTTTGATTCATTGTCAAAATTTCAATAAATAATAATTCAATTAATGATTTCTTATTCATTGATTGACATCGTTGACCCTTTGCGCCCTTACAGTAACGATTGCAATCCTGAATTTCCTCAATCATCGCCTTAATTTCGACGCTGTCAATTGCAACACCAAGACGTTCCTCCGTGACACCATCATTAGCGTCCGCATAGAAGATGTATGCGGGGCCCCTGACGCCGTCAGAGGGGCCGTGTCTAGCGTGCCTTAATTACCGAAATCAATCAGCGTTAAACCTCTCTCACTTAGGGCCGAGATACACGGTACACGAGAGCGCCCGAGAGAGCGTTACTTAACATACTGATATTCTCAAACTTCTAGTCCGCGATGATATATCTCTGTTGATATCTCCGGTATATAATACAAGATTGATCGCGTTGATTTATCGCGACTCTAGAGATATAATGTCAGTATTTCACGACTATAGGAACCCAAAATGTTCAGTCCTTTCCAAGAAGCAACTTTAAAACTTTACATAAATGTGTTTTTAAGCTTTCTTAATTTTACCAAATCTGTTTAATTAATTAGAGTCAAAGAACCGTATTTCACCTTTGCCGGTTTTGAGATACATACTCCTCTAGTCATAAAATAACATTCATATTACGTTAAATGACAAAGGGACGTATCTATCGGTCCAATGGATAAAAAGATATATCGATATCTATCGGCCTAAAATGGTGTAAATCTTTGTTGCTTCTATGCTTGTTTTTATATTTTAAGTAGATAAATATAAAAAAACATTTGTTTGATTTCGAGGGACCGAATTATACACACAAATTTAACGGTATATTTTCATGATTCATTAATATTTTTTAATTTAACGAAATATAACCTGATAGTTTAAAGATATTCTGTTTGGATTTTAAAAAGCCTAGAAATATAAATTTCAATAACGTCATCAGTTTGATACTCTTTGGCACGCTTTTCATCGGAAAATACATACTTGATTTGAACAAAAGCAAGACATATTTTTTTATATCGTGCTGGTAGAATTACATTGAAATTGTAAATTACATATTACGAGCTTATCATTACTAAATTGAGTAGTGGCGGCTTGTGTATAGGCACTGTGCAACTGCAGCACCCCCTATGTTCACTTAATAATATACTCAATTTAATCGACTATGCCAAAGAACTCGGGGTCCGAGAGGTTAGCATGGATTTTATCGGAATTGAAGTTTGCGGGTTCGTATACCATCGCTGCAATTTTTTAAATCTTAAGCAGTTCTGGTTAACCATTGGTTCGATCAATTGTCTGACAATCAATTCTTATGAAATAATCTGTAAAATTATAATTTATCCATATATAACATGTACTCTTCTTTCTGGAGTAATTGTTATCACATTATTTAGATTAAAATGCTGTGATACAGAGAAGCGATCTAATTTATTCGACAGTAATATCCCGAGAGTAAACACAAATAACCCAAGTAGGTAGAAAGCTTTGTGTATTTTTTAAAATTGTGTAAATATCATTGAGATATAGAAAATACTGAAATATTACTTAAATGTTATAAAAAGTCACCTATCATAGTCAGGCCCTCTTGTACGCTGCACAATCTGCCCATTAGCACGACGTGGTCTTGAAGTCAAGTCTAAAATGTCTACCCACTAAAATTTGCCAATGTTAATGTCAATGTAAATACTTCACTTTCGGAACTGCCATGCAAATAAAATACATGCAATTTAAATCAACTTTGGTGAATCGATACGAAAACGACGCATGCGTTTATAACAGCTACGCTAAAATCAAAACGATCCTGTTCCCCAAATGTTGGCATTCACTGCTTGACAGTTTCGGCTGTTCAGGGAATAGAAGCAGTCGGTGAATGGTATGTCGATATCATAAACTCCAGACGCCCGATAAACAAAGTAAAGATTGAATTATTAAGGTAAACGCGACTGTGGGCGAGGAAGGCTTTGATTTCAACGTGTACTGCCTTTGGAGCTACGTAACGGGACCGCATTGACGTTTCAGTATATGTGGGCGGATCGCGTATCTAATGGCGTAATAATTGACATAAATAATCACTAATACGAGACAATATGGTGATGTGTATCATTTTAGACGTCTCCGAAGACAAAGCGATCGATTCGCTGATTAAATTATCATGTTACAGATGGAACTATAATTAGTGAAATTGAAACTGCTCTTCACCTCATAGGACTCAATTTGTACGTAGTAATTTATGCTTACAGTAATATCGACTGATAGTTAGATGATGGGAAATAATCATCTACTTTCATTTAATATATATAACTAGGACTACTACCCGGCTTTGCCTAGAATGGATTCAAACTCACACAATTCGCATGGGAAAAAAGTTACCCATTTTTATGTCGTTCTGAATAACAAATTAAATTTCGCTGGCTATACAAGAACAGCAGTGAGTATAGCATCAAACGCCTTAGGCCGGCGCTACGATAAATTTCACGGCGGCAGAGCGTCAGCAACAGACATGCAAGATAGCTACACCGCATCTCGTGTCTTGCTGGTAGTAGCTGGGGCCTTGGATATAGAGCACTTATTTATGACGCCACAGCGCATGGACAAGCGATGCAAAGTCGGGTATATCTAGATTTTTTCTTGGCGGGCAACTCAGTGCGTTACTAGTCCTTACAAATGCCTATAGCACAACTGAAACGAACGCGCTCCCTGTTTTGGCCAGTGTCCTTTCACTTAGCTTGCACATTCAGATACATGGTGTTACTACACTATCGCTTAAAACCCACCTATCTGAAATCAAATCAACGGACTAGATCTTTGGAAGAAAACCATCCGTCAGATGATCATGGATGCAGCGATAAAAACCTGGCAGGTTAGGTGGGATTGTTAAGGACAGGCGCACATACATGCTTTTTTGCAAATATTAAATGGCACATAGAGATAACCAAGCTGACTCCAGACCACTTCAATAGCCAATTTATTACAGGCCTTGGTGGTTTTCTCGCTAAGCTCACTCAGTTTGGCCTTGTTACGCAGCAAACATATCATTGTGCCTGTCCAGAACAAAATGCTAATCACCTTCTGTGGGGATGACCAAGAATGCGTACGGTACGGGAAGAGTTACTCAAGTATTGGACCCATCGGACCATCCGACTTGGTTGCCACAAGGGCGAATTTTATTGTTTTTATAACATAACGTTTATAAAACAAGCTACCACTGAGACACTGACATTTGAAAAATATTTCACTTTTGTTACGCCACGGTATTTGTCCGAATCATGGATGATTGAAGGGAAGGCAGAATCACATTTTTTACGAAAGTTACTAATCTCTTATCCTCGTCGTTCCCTCAACACTCAGTTTGCTATAATACTAATGATTATGTGACGTTGTAAATTACGTACTGGCTCCGTCTGTAACTAAATGTGATATCCGTGACTTTGAGACTAACAGAATACTCAATGATGCAATTTTCGCGAAATAAAATATGCAGAAATAATCGTTTTCATTTTGCAAAAACTGGTCCTGTCTGTTGATGTCATTTCTTTTGATTGACCGCAAAGAATATAAATCGAAAATTCTCTTTCAAAACTCCAGTATCCCATACTGTGCAGTTTACGAATATGTCATTTTTGAAATAATCCTGAATATTATATGAAACACACTTTTAACATTTCGCATTAAGATAGAAATCAACCACAACGTATATCGGCTATAAAAGAGCAAATGGACATAGCCCTCACTGTTTACAAATAGCTTTTTTTGATAATCAAAATGAATAATATAAAACACAACACTAAAAAAACTTAAATCACACAAGGCACTCTTACTCTGTTTTACTGTTTAAATAGATCTAACATAATATGTAATTAATTCACAATTTGTAAGTGACATCTGTCGTATTTTTGTCATCTCTTCAATATTGATTTAATAACGAATATTTATTATTTATTACTGTTGTTTTAATTTATCTCAATCTATATTAATACACGTATATAATATGTATTGTTTTCTATTACAGGCTGTATTCTCTCGGGTGGCGCGAGTCTGTAAGCATGACAAAGGAGGCCCTCATCGATTCAGGAACCGCTGGACCTCATTTGTCAAATCCAGACTGAACTGCTCCATATCTGGAGATTTCCCATTCTACTTCAATGAAATTCGTAAGTTCACATCACAATAGACTCTTTTATTAACTTAATCCTGTTCATTCATCGTTATTTACCTCGACATTTTTATCAATCCACTTACTCAGCTGCTAGACGTAATTCTAAATCCTCTACTTTTATCATATCTGCTATCTACGTTAATCACATGGTTATCACCACTTCAAAAATCGCTCAGCCTTTTACCAGATCATGATTTGCTATCATTTTATCCGACTAAATACATTCTTATGGAGAGTACCTAGTTCTTTCAGAACACTGGTATTCTGCTGAAAATATAAAATCAGTAAGAATGGAGACTTTGTGTGGAATCTGCAACGCTTGTCGAATCCTGTTCGAGTCAAGTTCTGTTCATAATATTCAAGTGGTTCATATCTTTTAACCCGAATCCTTAACGCAATCATCAGCATTTGGAGTTCAGTATATGAAGTCTTTATCAGGTATCATAATATGAATGCCACAACTGTCGTAAACAATGATGTCAATATTTCTTCCTTTACTACAGTTATTATGTTTTGATTTTTCATATTCAATTTTCTTATATTTTCCAGAATCCGTGACCGACCTGATCGAAGGAAACTACGGAGGTCTCACTGCAAATCTGATATACGGAACATTCACGACTCCTCCTAACAGCATATCTGGCAGCGCTGTCTGTGCTTTTAACTTGCAAGACATAGCTGATACCTTCGAAGGGGACTTTAAGGAGCAAACAGACATGGACTCTAATTGGCTGCCTATCAGTGCATCATCCAAGGTATTAATTTTGTCACAACTGAATTAGTCTTAACCCACATTAGTGAGTTAATTTTTTATGAACACACGTCTTAAACACTACAATCTTTCACTGCCATCAATTCAACTAATATCATAAAATCAATTGAATTGGATATTTCGATTTGTAAAGAATGCTCTTTCCAATCCACCAAGCCAACAAAATTGATGATTTGAAAAGCAAAATCCAGTAATATTAAGTTAGATGAAAGTTGTATTTCACTGCATATTTTTAACAATGGCTATGTTTTACCGATTAAATTTTACCTCGATTTTTAATATGTAAAAAATGTAATTCCAGATTCCTGATCATCGACCTGGCACCTGCTATAACGACACATTCCTTTTGTCTGACCAGACCCTTAACTTTATTAAAACCCATTCCCTGATGGATGAGTCAGTCCCGGCATTCTTCGGAGAGCCAATTGTTATTCGTACCAATTTCGAGTAAGTGGAAAACTAGTGCTATAATAATAGTAACACCTTTTATGCAAACACATACCATAGAGTAATAAGCGTAAAGTGTTTTTAAAGAACCAAAGTTATTTAAATATTTAATCATTTTAGTAAAACAATTTAACAATTGTCCACATAATGGTTTATACAATTCGAGCCCTACGAGTAAAATCAATTTCAATTTGACAAATAATTTCTCTATCTGAAATGCTATGGTAGTTTAGTCTTCATATTGTATGCATTCATTTTTTCTTCAAGACTTTACAATATAGGTAATCATTTTTTTTCTACAACTAGCAGTCAACCACTTTCACATTATAGGCATCCATTGTTTTGAATTAATATTAATCAACATTAAACAGATAAAGATGAATATTATAATATTTTAATGTAAGTACACCGGAATGGATTAAAATCTAACTTCAATATTTTTACTATTTAATAATAATATAGTAATACTGGATAATTCATATATTTTAATACTGTCAATTTTGTCTTCTTACAGATATCGTTTTACGCAAATTGCTGTGGATCCTCAGGTTAAGACTCCGGGAGGAAAGACTTACGATGTTCTCTTCATCGGCACAGGTACAAAATGAACTTAACACATTTTTCATCACAATAATTTTTTTTTTATTGTGTCTTAAGAACCATAAATAAATAAATTTTAAATACCATCTATCTATAATACTATGCTTTCTTTTCTCATTATTTTAATACGATATTATAAATCTTTTTCCAGATAATGGAAAGGTGCTTAAAGCGATCAATGCAAATTCAGCTGACTCGGTTCACGACGTCAAGCCGGTGGTGATCGAGGAGCTTATCGTTTTCAAGCAGCACGAGCCTGTGAGGTCTCTTAAAGTAGTGCGAGAGCCTGGAACTGGTGCTTCAACTCTCATCGTTGTTTCTGACTCACAAGTTCACTCTCTGAAGTTACATAGATGCAATTCAAAGAAGATTACATCTTGCATGTAAGTTTCAATATTTATTTTATGTCACATAATAAGGTAAATTGTAACAGGAGACAGGTGGTATTCTGGTTTTATTTCTTTTCTTGTCTTCTCTACCTAAATGAAGAACTTCTGAGAACCAGAAAATTTCTGTCATCATGCAAGCCCCAAGATGCCGGATTCTTTTTGATTCTCTAAAACATCCACAGAATCCTGTTAGGTATTATTTACAAGATGTGGAAGGCAAAAAAGTGAAAGAAAATTAGAAAGATTTCTGCAGTATCGCACGGTGGCCATATACTCTACATAGGGAGCAGATATGTAAAAATAAGTTGCTTAAAAAACTTGCTGTAAAATTTTCAAAAATAACTATTCTGCCTTCAATTGAAGAGTTTTTGAATGCTAGTAGCTTGTAAAGAATTTACAAACCACCACAGAAAACTAATACCTGAAGAATCGGACATAAGCCGTTGTTTTAAAAGCTTTTCCGATAAGAATCATGTATGTAGACATTATAACGCAAACTCTTTTTTTGTTTCAACAGTGACTGCGTTGCACTCCAAGATCCTTATTGTGCCTGGGACAAAGCAAATAAGAAATGTGACCACTTTCCCTCGCCTACAACTCCCCACTGGATGGAAGTGGGTTTCTATTATCAAAGCGTTTCCTCTGGACATCATTCTGCTTGTCCTCAGAGTAAGTCTTCATATGTTATTCATATATTATTCATATGTTTCATTGGGAAATTAATTATAAGATACTCATATACTCATATAATCCTGCAACAAGCTTAAAATGTTTCAATGTCCAATCTTTAAATAACTTTATGAAGATCCTTAACAATATGAAGCTAATAATTCCTCTACATAAATTCATAATCCCTGAATCTATATAATATGATTTATTGCTTACTACAACAATTCAATTTTCATATATTTAATAATTAATTAATAAATTATTCAATGAGTTAGTTTGTCAATAGCTATTTCGGTTGTGACACCATTATCAAGACTTAAACTACAAACAGTTGCATCATCTTAAATTGATAACTCATTAATTGAGACATCTTCACCAATAAGATCCATTATTCATCTTAAAATAATTCTAAATCGTTAAAAGTATTACTAAATAGGAAATTCCGAAAGTAATGTTGTGAACATTAAATTTATAATATTAATTAGACTACTTAGAGTGTAGGCATTAAAGTATGCCCAGAAATATGCCAGAGGGTACAGAATATATCCTTACCCTCGCTGTCCAATATAGTTTCTAATTTTCTCGGTATTTGATGATTGCCTTAACTTTTACCAGTTGAGTATATACAAATCACCAATATACGTATATAGTTACTGGATGGACATCTGTTGTTTGAAACAAATGTCCATACAATTATTTGGTGACATAGGCAAAATTCTTGGTAAAGATGCGGGCAGCGCGGGAGGACTCAGCTCTGGTCAGCCCAACAAGTACAACGACCTGCCGCGCCCCAGCAAGGAGCACGCCAACCCCGGAGAGGTCATCAACATCATGCAGGAAAAGGAGCCCCACAATATTCAAGTTGAAGGTAAAAATCTATTCACCAACTCAAGTCACTGAGGCAGCATACTATATGATGCATTTTATTTCTTAAATATTATAGACAGTTCATGAACATTTTTTTATTCACTATGCTTAGATATTACCTAAATATTATATTTTGTTTTTTTAAAAAAGTCTCACTGTTACCAAAATATAAGCATTAACTAACATTTATTTTGTAAGCATCCATGTCTTGACAGATGATGAAAAATTGTATCAAATTATAGATTCAAAATGGGGAGCTAATAGCTATTTTTTTTTACTCATCATCGTCAAGACTACAATTACCACAGCTCACAGTAATAGCTATCTACATTTGTTTATATCTAATTTTCTACTATAAGTGATGTATGGTATACTTGTCTATGATATGCAAAGTACCTCATGTATAAACATAATATACATTCTGAATTATTTAAAACTGGTAAACTTCCATATGTGAGATCACTGTTA
>JAGVSQ010007719.1:3048-15046 GCA_022683975.1 Rhyacophila evoluta
AAAATTTAAAAAAAAATGTACAATATGATATTAATACAATAATTTAATTTAATTGGTGCTCTATAGTGTGTAATGTTTGAATTAATACATCTTTATAAATAATATTAACTAGAATTATAACTTAAAAATTCTTGTGAAAAAACAATTAATAGTACACAATATGTATGGTCCTGAAAAACTAAATTAGTTTACATGAAACTTCATTAATCTGAAGTTGATGTGTAAAATCTTTGTGTTGTTTGTTTAATTTACGTGTAACCATAGATAATTTTCTAAGTTGTTATGCTAATGAATATCAATTAATTAAAACAACCATTTTATCTAAATCAAAGTCTTAATGTTAAAAAATATTGTTTTTGTGATCATCGTACGAAATGGTGGACTCTGTTTTAACCGCGATAGATTTTAATATAATACCGATTGATAGAAATAAAGATGATTGTATTTTTCTTGTGTGTTTTTGAAGAATTTTAGTACAAATGTTTTTCATAAACATCTTATCTTTTAAAGCAGTCAAGAAGTGCTTAAACGACTTGAAGCATTACCATCAATGGATTTTTCTAAATTTCATTGAAGAAGTACTTTACGGTTAACTAAGTTTACTGTAGTATGTTTTAAATTTGACATTTAATGAAAACACTGACGTTTATTGATTTTGATATTTTGACAAGGAGTCGGTGTGACTTTGTGCAATTATAACTTTCTTCTGCCAGAGAAAAAGTTTCGAATGTGATTTAATAAAATTATTTAGGCATCTATAATCAGCTTTCAAAAGTAAAAATAAATATTCCATTTAATTTTTATCAAATTTAAGTCATTGCCCGATGGTGCACGAATATTATTTAGTACTTTTACTTTAAAACATTGTATTGAAAATAATTGCCAATTAATCTATTTAATATTTTCAATTATTATAATTTATTAGTTTTTGATTTTAAATGTATAATTTATTATTGTTTTTTTGTGCCCTAGAATATCATTATTAATTGAATTGGGAGTACTGATCTGCTCTAAGGTTACAAGAAAATAAATATATGCCAATTTATAATTATTTTTTTACTTCACGAAGAATTATATACTAAAGATTTTGAATTAAGGGAACTGATGGATTTTTTTTTTTTTTGATAGACTGACTTCGTAAAAAAGTATTTGTGTTTCATTTATATTGGTATTTTGAAAATTTATTGGAAAAAAAAACATTTTGTTAATTCAACATAGAGTTGATTTCAAAATATACAATATATTCTAATGTGTAATCAGCATATATAACCTACTTTGAAAATGGCTTGTTAAATGCTTTATTTTGTTCTCGACTGTTTGTTTCATGATCTCACAAATATTAATTATCCACATGATGTATCTATTTATATTATACATAGATTTTTAGATAAAAATTAACAATGTTATTAGAAAATGTTTAAAGTGGAAGAGTTTATTTGTTAAACCATAGTTTTGAGTGCAAAGAACAAATTGTAATGATTCTTTAGCATGGATTGTAATTAAATTGTGGTTCATTATTGTAGATAAATGAATATAATGATAACAGACACCATTTGATTTATAGTTATCTCAATTTAAATAAATAAATGATTGTTTTGAAGATTTAAATCTTCAACCTGGGTTGTGTGGATAACTTCTTTAAACTGTGAAAAAAGCTTAAATAGTTTCTTTTGAATTTCGCATTTATGATTGGTTTAATGTTTAAATGATGTAATAATGGCTTGACTTCAAATTCTTAAATCCATATTAAAAAATATTGTAAGACAGTCCAATATTCGAATTCGGTCTATTTATCATATACTTTACTTAATCTTACTTATCAACGAAACTTATAAAAAATAACGGAGAAATGATAGTGATACAATTGAAATTTGATTTCAATAAAATTGCTTATATATTAGTATTTAAAGAATGGTGTCACACGAGCCATTTGTTGTAACTAAAATAGATGATTTTACATTTTCCCTTATTTCACTGTTGATTTTGATTTTTCAGGGCTTATTTAAAACTCTTATTAAAAGTCTGAATGTGAATTGAAATAAATAGCTGCATAAAAACCACATGTTTTAATGTGTATTTGAGTGCAGAACAAGAGCCCTATCTATTGAGCGAATGGCTGGTAACCAGTCCTCATTTAATGTTGAGATACATTTTCACACTGTTAAAATCTAGATGTGCTCGTATACCGTAGTTTTCTCAGGATTTTTGATTATAATGTAATTATTACAATACTATAAACAATGCTGATTTACAACAATTCGGCTTAAAATATTTTTGACACATATAACATGTCCTTTTTAGAAAATGTTGTTTGTCTTTTAGCCCTTATAATGTCTTGATGTTGAGTGTATGTATATAAAGTTATAGAAAATCATTATTAAGGCAATAGTTAATGTTTATGTGTACTATTAAAATAAGGATAATTATCACGTTTGACTGATTTTTGTATTATGTGGTGATGAAATTGCCTGTTTTGTATTGTGAAATAAGTATTCTATAAATTGCAACATTGTCAATGAGCATAGCCATATATTAAGCATTTCATTATTATAATAATTAGCATTGTATTGAGTACATGATAAAAGTTGTAATTCCATGATAATGATGTAAAAACTTATATTTATTAAAAAATACTACATATATGATATACAGAAATAAATATTTTAATTATATTATTTGTTTTTTATTGCATGTCAGTTCTGAAATAAATTTGGAGTTTGCTGCCTATGCAGAATATACTAGGTATGCAGACCTCTTTGGCTACATTTTTGTCTTCTACTGGTAGATGTTTTTACCTTAGAGTGTAAAAACTTGCTACAATTATAGATTGCTATGAGAAAAAGCATATTTTGATCAGTCTTCCACTATTGTGCGGTTGACACAAAGTGTATCCATATGTAATAACTTGTCAGTTTTAAATCTTGTATGTATAGATTTCGGTTTGCGTGGGTTCGGGTAATGGTTAGCGGCCAGTCTTGGTGAAAATAATAGAGATCTTTGCAGGGAAGACATTTATTATATAACACTTTAATTCTTTCAAGAGTGGTTTTTTTCGTAATGGATTTCATTTTGATACATGTCGATTGATATATATAATATTCCGACTTTCAAAAATGTCTTCAGAAGTATTCGATAGTTATTGAAACGATCTATATTTTAACACCTTACTGGGGTAAGGTGGAAGGCATCACAAACACAGATGAGGGAGTGTGGACGGGGTGCCCCCCTGTCACTTTAAGTCATGCAGGGCTAGGGTGCGTACTATGGTTGCCTCAAGAAAGCCTGAACCCTGTTTGTCTATTCTTCCAAGCGGTGGGATTCCGGGATCTTGAAAGACCAACAGGTATCATTCATAGGACATACTTGGCGAGACTAAGGGATGCTGGTATGACCTGGAAGGATTGTAAGACGACTGGCGGGTGACAGTGGCAGCCGTATGCTTTGCATATGGAAGAAAAAGAATATTTTAACAAGAAACACTAATTTTCGCAACATACAGTTGGACGCAGAAATGTGTCTGTACTCCATTTGACACAGATTGCGTTGTGCGTAATACTACATGCATAATCCTTTATGGGTTAAAATTTATATTTATATTTTCAAGAAAAACGAATTTTCATTTGAAGATTTTATTTCAGTAAACAATATTAACACATTACATACAAACAGTTTTGACACAGAAAAATATTAGATAAATGCCAAATGAAATGTTTTTAAAACATTAAATAGTTCATAGTCATTCATGACGAAATAAATAACACAATTCTTCTTTTATCCATCTCAAAATTAATCATTTTTACAACAGTAAAAAGTTTCACAATTATTACTACCTAAAACAATTCAACAGTATATAATGGCACACACTAGACTTATGTTTTATAGTTATTTTCAAAATAAACAATTGCATTTAGTTACAAGTTAGTTTACATATATTTTTTATATTTTTAACTTCATATTGCAATGAATGAAGTTTTATGAAAATATGAATTCATTCTTGTAAAATTGATCTTACACACTTTCTTGTCTGAAACATTCCAAATCTGGTGTGTTCCGCGTTGCTAAATATTTATATTGCATTTCATTTATCAGTACAATGCGATATTAAAAAAATATTTATATATTCATTAACGATGACTTCTCAAGTTATAAAATTTCACTATGACTCTTTATATTAATAATGTGCTGATTATTAGTAGCTAGAGTGCAATTTATTTAACACATATTTACAGGTGATATTATAATTGATTAATAATATAATGAGTTAGTTAGAAGTTTTGAAAGTGCACTGAAAGGAGGGAAGCGGCAGATTTTACAGGTATCAGAAAATTAATATCGTAATGCAATGCTATTATGAAAACATAGTGTAGGATACATGGTGTGTGATTAAAGATGCACAGCAAGAATTAAATTATCCATTTTCAGAAAAAATGTGAGATTTTAATAGGGTTAGATCTAAGTAAACCACAGTTACTCAAATGTTAAAATAAGTCATAAAGAGTAATGATGTTATTATATGATCAAATTATGTATAAATTCTACTATTTTAAACTGTCTGTAAATGATAGTAAAACTTTTATTTTTGCAGCTGCTTCAGATCTGAACTTTGATTTAGAAAATTTTGTTCTTATATTGCCTGCTGCCATGAACAATTGCACATATATAGGAACGGTTCAGAACCAGAAACAACATGTTTGAGTTCCGTAGTTGTATAAAATTAAAATGTTTTCGGATTTAAAAATTTTATAACTATACTTGTGTCTTTGATATAATACTATATGAAGAATGATAACAAATTGGCTTATTGGAAAATTTGACAAATTTGGTTGTAACAGCAGTATGATTACGAAATTTTGTTGCAGAAAGGAAGTTATTGTGGTCAAAATTAGAAGTACAATTGTTACTTCATACAAATGTTCGATGATGGATATGACGCAAAGAAGAAAGAATTAGATTAAATAAATATTAATTGTACATTTTTAATTAGTTGATTTTAAACATAAATCACACAATTCTTTACAATTTTTATAGTGAAGCCATCCTATATAGCAATTCATCTTTAAAAGTTTTCTACGATAAAGTAGAAAATCAAAGACGTCTTTAAGAATGTTGTCACAGAAAAAAGGTAATTTAACATAAAACACAATAATTAAATTAAGCATATTAATTTAAAATGTGTCTTAAAAGAATCATTGTGTCAATATTTTGTTTATATCAAGGTAATGGATATACAAGTCATAAACATAAAAATACAATTTGGTAGAAGATTATTAAACACAAATTAGGTGGTTAGATTGAAAGAATAATTCTGTATAATAGATATTGATTATAATAAATTTATTCAGTCATATATGGATGTAGTTAAGCAGAAGACGTCCAGCCACAAACTGAAAATTTTCATTTACTGGATATAATGCGTCGAAAACATCAATACTATAATATGACAAAGACACCCAATCAGAAATATACACACAGAAGAAGCAATCGCAGTTTTTTCTAACCAGCATACTAACAATTTACAATAAATAATATCTACAAAACGTCCATGTGGTTGGAATGTTTTCGGCTTTGAAGTTAAATATAAGGTTAGTTAATTACAAATAAATTTTTGAACGTACCTATTCTAAATTATAATAATTATATATACCAGTTACAAGTATTTTTCAATAAATAAACATATATATTGTTGTATTCTATTACATTGATATATTGTTTTATTTATAAACAAAAAATACACTGAATATAACCAATTTCAAGATTTTATGGGCAAAGACTAATATAATATTAGTAAACATCCAAACACAAATCGATCAAAATTTTAATTACACCCACAAGACATTCAATAAATTTTAAATTAATATGTTTTGCAATAATCTAATTATCAGGAAAGATGTAGTATATGCCATGTAAGTATTTAAATTTCAAATTGAATTTTTCTCTCGTTTGTTATTTTGTGGCTTGGACATCTTCTGCTTAATTACATCCACATTGTTTAAGCGTTTCAGTATAAATTAATTATACGCATACAGAAAAAATATAGTCAAATCATATTGCTATGATTTAAAACAGTCATCAAATAAGTCCGGCTTAAAATGTATGTAGCTCAATATTTTAAATTCTTATGAATTTTTTTAGTATTGAAACGCAATGTAAAATAAACTTGCTGAATCATCGTTGTGGAACAATGTCATCGAAATTATTCATCTACAAGAAAAACGCTAAATGTAAGCTCGAGTGCTCCCAAGCTGTGCTGCGTGTAAAGATAGCAGCAGCTCCTACCACTACTTCTGGTACAGAGCAAAAAGTTTGTAAAACAATTAATTTTTTTTAGAAAGACACAATCACCAATTTTCGGCAATCAACATGGCACACGAAGAAATGGTAAATGCATTAGAAATTAATATATGACACATTTATAAAAAAAATAAACAATATTATTCGATAAAATTACTTAATCATATAAATTTCAACAATTTATAAATATGGCAACAGTCAAGGTGAATCTTTATATTTATTATTGCAGAATTTATACAATTTTTATAATTACCTGACAATTATTTAAAGAGGATAAAATTATTTTTATCGCAAACGAAATCAAATGAGATCGATTATGAGACATATCCATAACCTATATAAATGTGACTGAAAATAATAATGCAGTACACTTGAAATGTTAGTGTATATGATTATTAGCAAAAATGACTATCTTTTTAAATAAAAGATCTACCGATATCAAATAATAAAGTCAAAACAATATAGTATGTAAAAAAACGGACCACTGTCAAGTGTATATAAAATATACAATATATCTTCAAAACGAACACATTCACGTAAAAAAGCAAACCTATTCTGTGAATTCTGTTGAACATATTTGAACTTGAACGTGACAGGCTGATTCATATAAACGAATGAATTCAAATTTCATCCATATGTTCCTGAAAGTTTATCTGTCTACCGGTTTGTTAAGGACTTCATTCTATTCAATTCTGTTGTATTGTGGCTCTACAATTCTCATAATAGGTTTGCCGAAGTAAATTATACTAAAAACTTAATTAGATAATAAATAATCAGACAGCATTCTTATCTAATGCTTTTGAAGATGCTCTTTGCAGACTTTATCTCCTTTGGATCTTTCTTCTTAGATGGGTCTGGTATGAAGCATTTCCACAACCTTAAAACAAGATAAGATTAGTGACAAATTTATTAGTATAAAGTTTTCTCTCGATTTATTGAAGTAGATGGTAATTTTTATCACTTTGAATTTATTATAATTGAATTATGATTATTCAAATTGATATCTTCTTCGAATTGTGCCCGTCTCCAGGATTCCTTGTTACCATTATATAAGTCGCTTTAACCTCTACTCAGGTTATGCCCACATCCTGCAATTTCATCCCAATACATTCTATATTGTGTACTTTACAGTCTTTCAGAACACCAAAACCTCATCGGTAAGAAAACAAGCTACAGTGTAGTCTCGATTATCAGGGTGAGGCTTATCCGGTTTGCGGATTATCCGTGGTAAATGTTGAAATTATAGTTATTGTAAATAATTAAAATACAGGATTTATTTACATTATGAGCTTTATAATGAAGGAAAAATTTTAGAAACAATAAAATTCTTGAAGTAAAATTTTTAGATAGCTTGAGACCTAAAGAAAACTAGAAACCACATATTCTGGCCAAAAGTAGAAATTTTAAGGAAGTGTAACACCTAAAAAAATTGATTACACCTCTTGAGTGCTAAATCTACCATTGATTTGGATTGGCCACAACAGGCAACAAATAATATTTCTTCGGTAATGATGATATTATTCATATTTCAAATATAGTTTAGATCAGTGGTCGCCATACTCAATAAGGATGCGAGCTACTTTCAGAAATTGAAATTGTCTGGCGAGCTACTTTTACATATTCCTTTATAATTTTTTATCATCGTCCTTTATCGTACCATACACAATATTATTATATTACGTCGGCCGTCGTACGACTACGTACTACTATATTACGGTATTTAATAACTAATCGCTCACGAGCGACCGTATGGCGGCCATTGGTTTACATTATCCTGTCCTCTCCTCCCTGGCATTAGCACGGATAATCAAGAGTACACTGTATTTAGAATTGAGGGTTTTCGGATGCATCTGCAGCATGTATCCTAACCACTTTCAATGCTGTTACATGACTTGGTCTGATAGGGAGCAGCTTGATTTGACTAATTTTCTATTCTCCAAGTCCCTTGTAAAGTGAAACTACTTAATCCATAATATTGAATACAAATGTTTATTAAGTATGACTGTTTGACACGACTGCTGAAAGACGTTTGTTTTTCAAAACACGCACCGTAGATATTTGATGGACTAATTCTAAAGCGATCATATGACTTCATGTAAATGAGTGAGTAAGGTGGCTTAGGATGTATTCTTTCCTTATTTTTCACATAGAATTGTACAAAAGATATTTGATGAATAATTACCTGAGAGTTTCATCAGCCCCGGCACTCAGCACGGTGGTTCCGTCGGGAGACATGGCCAGATGCAACACTCTTGCGGTATGTCCTGTTAACTCGGTCACTTTGGTCATAATAGGATACTTCCAGATGATCAGTTGGTTGTTGGCGTATCCATGTCCTGATATAAGTTCTTTGTATGTTTGGGACCAGAGGATTGAACATACCTGCAGAAAGGTAGGAAACAAGTTGATCCAAATTTATTATGAAAATATTGAGTTTTATATAGATACATAAAAATTTCCAGCAAATCATCTGTCATTATTTTAAGGATTTAACCATAATTGAAGATATTTATTTTGAATGAAGGTAAGTCAAGAACTGTTTAATCAACAAAAGAGAATTGTGATAAATTTGTTTTTTACTAACCTGTGATTTGGCATCTACAGTATTAATATTGGCACCGGTATTCACATTCCATATTCTAATGGTTCTATCAGCGGTACCACCCCCAGAAGCCAGGATGCCACTGCTCCACGGGCACCATGCCAGTCCTTTAACAGCAGCCATATGCTGGTTGAATGAGTAAAGCGGAGTTGTTTGCGTGTGATGTTCTCCCGTAGTAACGGGCCAAATGTTTAGTAGGTTGTCATTGCCGCCGGATGCAAGGTATTTGCCATCAGGGGACCATTTCAAGCCACAAACCTGAAACACAATAAGCATTTAAATTTTTTTCTACGATTAATACTCTACATGTTCATTATTTAAAAAGAGAAACCCTGTGTGGTGCCCAAATCCACATGAGGTTTCTGAAGACTATTGTATCTATTGATCTTCTTTAATAGTGAAAAAGATAGGTGACACAAGCAACCATTGTTTAGCAAGTAAAGATACCGACAATCAACACCAGACATTAGCAGTAGATTGTATACCCACTTCTGTTTAAATTGGAAGAGTTTAATGGGTAAGGCAAGAAGCATAGTGGCCAGAATATATTTTGGAATATATATAGCATGTCAATTGATAGGTCTAAACTAGATTAGTTGGATGAACAAGGCTAAAGGGCCAGAGCTGATACTCGGAGGAGTGATTGCTTTCTCACAAATATATTTTTTTCATAACATAACGGTCCAAGAACTCACCTCTTGAGTGTGTCCATTAAGAGAATTGATGATGTGATCTCTTTGTCTAACGTCATGGTTTATAATAGTTCCGGTTCTGCTTCCTGAAGAGAGGACGAAAGAGTTCCATGACAGTGCACCAACACGACCAGCATGTCCTTCCATCACCTAAACGCATGAGATTAATTAAAATAGTAAAAATAGTTGTGTGAATATTTACAATATCCTTTCAGTATAAGGAACTTGCCATATGCATGTGTATACTGTAGTATAACAATTGTGAGCCCCCTTAATAGCATTAGTGTGTATAATTTCTATTTTGACTGAACCCTATGGATGGGTTTTTTTTTGAGGAGTGTTTCTCATTTATTTATAAGATATTTAAAATCTCAAATATTTAGTATTAGTATAGTAAGTATTTTCAGTGATAATTTTTTTTTGACATCATTAAATAGATTACCCGAAGCTTTTTAAATCTTTCAGAGTCCCACAACTCAGTGGTTCCATTGGTGAGTCCAACTGCTAGATGAGATCCTCCCTCTTGGATCCAGGCCAGTGAACAGATGTGATCGGTGCCTTCAATAGACATCAGCTGTTCAATTTGACCTGAGCCAGCATTCCAAAGGTATACGGCTGAGCCGAGTGCCACTGCCAACATGTTTGAAGCGCTCCAATCCAGAAGGTTAAGATCTATAACATTTCAATTGAAGATTAACGTCATGAAAAATAGAATCTATAATCAAAAATAATTCATACACTAATGAAGTAATTTTTTTTGTGGATCAAGTCATTTAAATGGAATAAATTGTAAATTCTTTCTGATAATTGCCGAGTGATATGATTAAGTTATTGATAATAATCTTTGTATTGCTGCATTACCACTTGTTGAATGAAAATGTAGTGGTTTTATTATACTCTGCAGAAGTGAAGTGTTGTCTCTGCTTTCTAGCATTTGTCACAGGACATGTGGGAGACACTCAAGAAAAAATAATTCCTTCGTTTCCACTATGATTATTTTCATGACATTTTAAGTGATAGAGTAAGAATTTATATATTTGAAGGACATTTTGAATTCTAGTCCCGATTAAGTGTAGTTATATAAATGATAAAAAGATATTTTTACACCTGAAATCAAGAAAATATAAAAACAGTATTTACAATAATCATCTCGAATGTCTGGAGCATCGAGAATTCTATCAGGTGCTTGAGGAATGTATCTACTAGCTGCTTTAACGGTTGAAGGCCCCTTTGACTGTAAGAAAAAATGTGGGTAATGAATATCAAAAACAAACTGGCAAATGGAAAGTACTGTGTTGATATCATTCTTGGATTGAAAATAATACTTATGATTTTTCACAGTTGCCCAAATGCAATTTGTTTTAGTTAGTTTTAGTTGGTAAATATTAAATGAACCTGGGAATATACGATTCTGTGTGGATTCTGATGTCCTTCAGGTGCAGCAGGCGCTTTGCAAGTGTACTGCAGGAGGCGATGCGAGGGTTGCAGCACCCCATCTGGTCCCACCACTCCCGCTAAGCCTGCATTGGAGTTCACATTTTCAGCCAATGCTCGTTGCATTGCAGATTGTGCATCACGCTTCGGGGAGCTATCACCTTCATTGTTTTCATTCTTTACTTGCTGATTTACCTGCAAAGGATTTGTTTTTCGGTTATTAAATAATTAAACAGTAAATTATTGTATTGGATAGTTTGCATGAATATCAAATATTTGTATTCTCACCATATAGTGACATAGTTCAAAATTGGAGTTGAGTCGTGACGGGATGAATCGGTCAGCTCCGCCGCTGTTTGGTGTTTTGGATCCTTTCTTCGGAGTAGGAGTTGCAGAGCCTCTTCCTAAAGTAAAATTTTACATAAAATGTTGTACTAAGTTAAATCAGATCCAAAATGCATTAATAAACCAATAATTTAAAATTAATTGCAGCAAATTTTAGATTGTGTTAATAAATAAAATAGACTGCATTTGAAATCTGCAACAAAGTGAGAAATAATCAAGAGCAGTTTTTGTCTCTTGTTAGTCAACTCAAATGTACAGAATTCAGGAATCATTAAATTGACTTCTGACTTCTTCTCTTCCACTTTGATATTTATCACATCCCAAGACTGGTTGTGTGGCTTTGGTAAAATGTGTAGTTATGGTATTCCAATATGTATAACGATCTTGAAAAATGTGTTCCATGGGGCAACCTTTGAAGACGTTGATTGTAATTAAGTCATGGTTCATAACAGGCAAAGGAAGACTTTCCGTTTAAAATGAAGCACAACGTCCACGCTTTCGGAAAGATGTCTGAAGTTAGCAGCACAAAACGCTCACACACACTAATACACTCACACGCATTGATGTTTCAAAAAGTTTGCGCGCTGTCATTTACACATTTCTGTACGCGGACTCGGAAATGACTATAATTGTG
>JAGVSQ010007720.1:0-15046 GCA_022683975.1 Rhyacophila evoluta
TATTCCTGCATTTAGGAATGAAAAACAGCTGATGTTCTCGATTTCTTAGGTAGTTGGGAATTGTGGGAATCGAATCCACAATTTCCATTTCAGAATCGTGCATGATAACCTCGCTCAAAAGCTTTATGGGATTCCGATTGACTTAACTTTAAGTAACTTCAAAAATTTACAGAAAACTAGAAAAACAATATTATTTATTATCGTTTATCGCATTATCGCTTCATAAGCAATGAAGGTTAAAATATTAAATTAATCGTAAATTGTTTATGTACCATAATATTATTTGATGAATAATTAAGTCTCTCAGACTACGGTAAGCCATCGTAAACTGGAAATAGTATAAACAACGTGTTATTACGATACTAAAACTCACGAGAAGGGATTTAGATACAAGAAGGTGTATGTCAATAATTAAAATTAAGATGCGTCATGATTATACCACTACGTTGGATATTCACACAAAACTTACTCACTGCTATATTTTGGGAGACACTCTTTGGCTACAAAAAAAAATGGTGCATAAAAAGTACAAGTTTTTAATCATACTACTTAGTCTTTTAAATGCCAGGAGGTATTCATATGGTGGAACCCGTAACGCCAGCAATCTCTCAAAACCAAAACCTAATAAATACAATAAAATTTCCATAGTTATTGACAACATGTTGCGTGTTAATTAATATCTTACCATGCTTCGAAGAGATGTCACCGTGCATTTAAAATATTAAATTATTTTTAACAATCAATCTTGGGTTGTTATTGAGAGTAACGTACAGCGTGTACACGCGCTCATTTACTATGGCCGGCCTGCCGTGCATGGGATTATAGAGCGCGTTAACGCGCGTATGGCATAGAATCTGTTATGGATAATGTATCACACCGAATTCTCTTTTTATACGGTGGATACTTGAAATGTCATATAAAAACCGTGTAATGAAGTATACTAAAATAAAAAATAGTATAGTATAAGTTTCTTTGTAGAAAAAAAAAATTCATTAGTGTTTATTGTATTTTAATTGTATTAAAAAACCACAAATGCTATGTAACGTGGCACCTAATAAAGGCGCAAAACAACCGTATTCTCAGCATTGAGAACAGGTGCCTGCTGCGGATTCTGGGCATACGGTGGTATGACTTTGTTCGAAATGAGAAGATAAGAGAACGGGTTATGCAGCCGCTTATCACAGACTAAGTGAATCTGTAACGCTGGACCTGGATCGGCCACATATTGCGGATGCCTCAAGAAAGTCTGAACTAGACCTGCTTATTTTTTAAGCCGACTGGTCGTCGGCGTACCGGAAGGCCGCTAAATAGTATTTATATAATGAATTCGGCGGAGTTAAGGGATGCAGGTATGGCCTGGAAGGAGGCAAGATAACTGCCGAGCGACAGAGATTTTTGGAGGCGGCACGTGGTGTCCATATGTTCCACTTAGAGAGCGGACATGGAAGAAAAAGATGAAGAAAAAATAATAATTTAAAAAAAAAATACAAAGATTATTCACTATTAGACAATAGACGAACCCGTTTACGCAAATTTGGTTCACATCACTTGAATTATCTAGAACCTGTTGAGTATACCTCTTCAATTTATTTTCGGATTTATACAAAAAAAAAACAATTATACGATTTATGTCATTCGTCAACAGGGGAAGAAAGCGAATATTCAAAGCGATTAGGTCAGTCGGTAAAAAATATCTGCTTAGATATGTCATCTCTTTCGTTTCTCTTTTATCTTTCCATTTTTTGCACTAATTTTATATTGCTTGTCTTTCAATTTTTTTATAGCCAATTAAAACAACTTGTATAGCAGATTTCGCATAATTTAAATTAGTAAAATATTTTTCTGGACACTCAGGAGCCATCACCATAGATAGTTAAATAGACAGCAAGGCGAGTATAAATATTGAAGCTTATTATATTGGTCTATCACTTGGGAAATCTGCCATTTTCGTGAGTGATATTTAAGATTGGTTGAATATTTTATTACAATATTTTTGCAGGAGAACTAGCTACAAGCATATTTCAGCTATCGGAATTTGCATATAATAATACATTTATAAACGAGATTTAAATAATGAATAAATTACCGTTAATGAAACGACAACAAAATGTAAAGTGTTTTAATTTCATAAATAGGCTAATGTTTTGAGTAAGACTGACGCATATTTTTTGCGTATTCCCTGTGATCAATTTATCAGAGCGCACATTACGATAATAGAAATTGCGGATTCAAATCCCATAACTGCACAAAAAAACTTAAATTCAGAACTTAATGTTCAATTGATTGAGCGATAAGCTGACAACCGATTCTCTTATAATATTACAATATGTGATTTATTCTATTTCATTTTTTTATACTATGTTCACTCCTAAAGTGGAGCATATGAATCTACACACTATAAAGACATCCACTCCGAATGGAGTATATGGATTTCCATAATGTGAAGACATTTTGACGGATTATTTTTCACGAAAATCGTTTGTCAGACAATTAATTGCTCAACGCAATAAGCATCCAGTTTTGCATTTTTAATTTTTTTAAATCCAACCGTTGGAGATTTGAACCCGCATTCCCTGGATTACTAGGCGCGAACGCTACCAACTGCGCTAGCCGGGGACACAATATATGATAGGCCGTCATATTTGATGTGTATTTTTAACAAATTAGAATTTAAACACAGACATTTTCTAATGTTTATCTCAATATATGATAAAATCGAGCATATATACTCGTATTTTATAAAAGAATCTTGATCTTGATGATAGTCTAATAACAAAAATATCTGTGAACAAGATGAATGCACTTATAGTTTTGTAATTAAAAGTATGTAATACACCGTTTACTTATTAATACTAATTCATTTTGATAAGTGAAATGAAATGATTTACATACAAATCAGAAAATGAAAGAAAAACCCTTACCACGAGTGAATTTTTAGCTTTCAACGTTTCTGGAGAGTGCACTTAATAAGTTTGACAAAGTTATAGCTTGTTTCGCGATTGCGAATGTTTCAGCAGCATTTCTGTATGAGCTTTTGGAAGTTTCGCATTAAAGCTCTCTGAAAAGAGTGACAATGTACGGTCGCCATATTAAATGTATTGTATATCGTTTCGTAAATATATTTTACAAGTTCCTAAGACAATAATTTAACTATACATATTTTTGAATTATATTACAAAATTACTCTATTGAAATATTTCGTTCGTAATGATCGATTGAAAAGCTTTGACAGTAAAATAATTGTAACATATGTATAAAAATGAATTGAGATCCAATGTCTTTGGTCCATGCCAAAAATAAGCCTAGTTGGCCATGGCATACTACTGATGATGTTTTACGGTTGAAAATCATGACAATCGACAAACGTCGTATATTCAACTCCTTAAACAGATGCCTGCGTTGAATACTGAGAGTGAGATGGTCTGACTTCGTAAGAAGAGATATATGAGATATAGAGATATAGATATATGAAGATAATGGAGCAGACCTCTGTCACTTGCTGGGGCATTTACTGAGGATGCCTCCAGAGAGCCTGGATCCTGTTTATCTCTTTTTTCAACAAATGGGATCTTAACATCATAAAAAATCATCGAATTTTATCCACAGGAATTATTCGGCGGATTAAATAATTCCAGCGTGAGCTAAAAGTGTAAAGCGACTGGAAGGTCACGGAAAATTTTGGTGGGGCCATGCGGTGGTCATATACTCCGTATGTGGAGCGGTTTTGGCAGAGAAATAGATTTTTCATACCATGTTCGTCTCCAAAATAGAGCATATGGATCTACACAGTGTAAAGTTATCCATTCCGAAAGAGAAGTATATGCGTATCTGCAATGTGAAGATGTCTTGACAGATTATATTTCACGAGAATTGCTCGTAAGACAATTACACTACCTAATAGGCATCCAGACCTGAATTTTTGATTTCTTAAATCCGACAGATAAGGACTTGAACTCGCATTCTCTATGGGAAGTAATCTGTTCAAATATTTTCACATGCGCAGATCCAGATATTCCACTTTCGGAGTGGATATCTTCATTTCCCGGATTGCTTGGCGCGCACGCTACCAACTACGCTTACCGGGGAGACAACTTTATTTACACACATTTAACTGGGAAAAACGCAAAAGTGAATGTATTTTTCAAAAAAAGTTACCGATAATTTTTTGAAATTTATTTAGTTTGCTATTAATATTATAATTGTTAGAATCACGAGTCATAATAATCTGGACTTGTAGTAAATCATAATAAAAATGTGAGAAATTTCATGTAAATTAAATGGAAAAAACATGTAACGCATTAAGACCCCCTGCGGCAGCTGGTCGAATTCATTACATTCATTAAATATAACGTAATAAATATCGAAATGTAATAATATCACAAAGGAACTGATATACTGTTACTTAGTTGGATACTATTTACATGGTGTGCACAGCAGAATTACAAGGTACTGGACCCGAAAGGACGCAAAACGAACATTGGGTTACATAGAATCTTGGGGATGCCATTTGATGGTCATATCGCATAAGGAATGAATATAGTAGAGTAAGAATGCTGGCATAATGAATTAAATTAGTTTTCATGATTTATTTCTTTTATACTAAGTGTGTAAAATTGTACGCATTACGTCCTGACAATATTAAAGCAAATTACAACATATTAAAGACATAAGTTAAATTCCTCGCCGGTAGCTTGCAAATTGCCAGGCGCGCTTTGAAACTGAAAATTATGGGTTCAATTCCCACAGCTGCCGGATTTCAAAAATTATCCGAAAATCCAATCCCAAATGTCGATTAGGTTGAATAATCAGTGAAAAAGCAATTCTCACAAAAAACTATGTCTCCATTCTGTGAAGATTGCATAGACTTTACTTTCATAAGTACATACACACATTGTGTAGATATCGACTGTGGGAAGGAAAAAGGACGTAACAGAACAAACTTTATAGGAGGCACAAAAAACGAGTATTTAAAGGCTTTGAGCCAAATCTAAAACTTTACATAGACACAACCTTGAAGTGCATGAAGACTTAAATTGGTTTGTTATTTCCTCAGTATGATATTAATTTAATATGTTATTTAAGAAAAACGAATAAAATTGATTGCGTGAAAGCCCTTTTTCCTAGTCGCAAATTTCACAGTGTATCCTTGTTTCGATCTTAAAAAGTACATTTTGACATGAATTTAGCATATTCAGGTTACATCCTTTAAACAGAATATCATAAATATTAAGCTGTAGACTTTCTGAATATTGAATAAAAGCTTTTTTGGAAAATTGAGGGTTACATCCTTTTTCTGCCCACTTTGTCTGTATATACTCATATATTAGAGCAATATTGTATTTCTTAAATGTCGTATTTATTATTTTGTAAAATGAAAAACGTATCCATTTGAAATAAAAAAAATTACAAAAATATCGCAATGATCAGATAATGGCGGCATATTTCATTCTTCACAAATCAAATAATAGAAAGTGTTATATTACTTTCCAACCGAATTGTGATTAATATTAAACACACGGAGACGATGGTGAGAATACGTTCATGAATAATTGAATAGGCATATAGATAAACCATCTCTCTTGAATGGGAGGTCTCATTTTTGGAAATACACCCCCACTACGTGGCGAGTCTGAAATGGGAGATCCTACATTTAGGCCGCACTTTCTCTTTTACTCGGTCGCCTAGCTGAGTGCCAAGCACAAGATTGTGTCAATATTGAATTTCAAGGCGAGCATTCTCGAAAAGAAATTGTTGTAAGCGATACAGAAAGAGTTGCCAGTTTTTCGAAGAAATTTACAAAAAAATTTAAATATTTCCATTGAAACGTTAAGCTTATTTGTATTATGTATTGTCTCCCTGGTAGTGTAGTTGATAGCGTCAGCGCCTAGCGATCCGGGAATGCCGATTTAATTCCCCATCTGTCGGATTTTAAATCACATTGCGGAGATCCATATACATACCACACTTTCGGAGTGGATATCTTCACACTGTATAGATCCGTATGCTCCACTATGAAAGCAAACATGGTATATATAAAAAAAAAACAAATTGATACACGTTCTATCAAAAATAAAGTAACTACAAATTCAGAATCAGTATATGAAATTAGCTTTTAGCTTTGAAAAAAGAATAGCTTGTTAAATTTGTGACCAGGAAGAAATACTTCCACCACGTCTATATTATTGGTTTTTCTTAATAACCTTTTAAAATAATATCAAATTTGGTAAATAAAACATAAGTTTTACTCTACGTGCACTGCAAATTTGTAGCTATTAAATACTTTGATTTTGCCACAAAACAGACGTTTTTGTGTTTCTGTTGGAATTTGTTTTTTTGGATTACGTCCTTTTTCCTTTCCACGGTCGATATAATTGATATTGAACACTCTCAGACAGCTGTAAAATATCTACTTACTATACATAAAAATATCCGTGTTTTTATACAACACTATTTTTTACCACGTCCGCTCTGAAAATGGAGAATGTGAATCTACACATTGTAAAGATGTTCACCCTAAAGATGGGGTATATAGATTTTTGCAATGCAAACACATGTATTGAGAGATTATATTTCATCAAACTCGGATGTCAGATGATTGCTAAATCAAATGAGTATCTAGTCGTGTATTTTTTGATATTTTTTGATCCGACAAATTTGGAATTTGAACACGCATTCCCCAGATGCTGATGCAGATCTCAACTACTAGTGATTGTCGTGCCTTAAAATAATAAATAGAGCTTTTATAAAATAGAATTACACCTATAATAAATTTTGTAAGTGCTAAATCAATTGTGGCATTGAATTGATGAACTTAATACGTATGATAGAAATTTAAATTAAAGGATCCTTTTATCGAGTGTAAAAAAGAGCTTTCTGAAAACATCCCTTCGCAATACACCATATTAGGGTGAAAAAAAAAGCCTCAATTTCATTCAGTGAGATGTAAATCCGTATTTTATCGCTCTGTATAGGTAGTGCTGATCGTTTTGAATTGAATAGTAAAAAACTTAAACGTATCAATAAATAAAACACTAAAGCTTTCTGTTTCTCTCCAGTTCAACAGATTTATAAAGTTGCCTATCGGTTTTCGAGTGTGATTTGTTATTTTCTTTCTTTCACTTGGAAAACCAAGAAATTGCACTGTTGTATGCAGTCTTAATTGCAAAACGTAAAAGTTGAACGTCAGTTGAACAATTTTAATTGGAATCGCGCAATTTATATATGATGCGGCGAATTGCAACGAATACACTGGAAGCTTTTTCATAATTTATTTCAAGCTTATCAATATTAATTAATATTTTCGACTGATGGTGCTTGATGCAAATTGATTTTAAATAAACCCGGGTCGCTAACAGTGATCTCACATATAAAAGTTTACCAGTTTTAAATAATTTAGAAATTATCAATATTAAAATATATCTTCTTCATCTTAAGCCATGTTTGCTCACAAAGTAAAACATATAGATCTACACAGTAGGAAAATATCTACTCCAAAAGCGGAGTTTACGTATCTCCGTAATGTGAAAACATCTTGACAGATTATTGTTTCACGAGAATTTTTTGTCACACAATTAATCAACCATCCATTCAGTCCTGAATTTTTAGAATTTCGAAAAATCTGACAGATATTTGAATCAAGCCCACATTCTCCAGATTGCAAGGCGCGCACGCTTACCTCTACTCTACCAGGGCGAATATTACATTAACCATTTTAATTATATTTAGTTTTCTAATAACTTTCGCGACGCAATTTTTTTTCATATGTTCACACCAAAGCGTTGTAGATATTTTTAGATTTATGAACTGAAATAGCTTTCAATAGGACTAATTAATACAACTGAGAAATCTTCATTTAATATTTTTAATTAACCATTGGAGTATTTTATTATTATCATGAAATAATCAAAAACATGCCATTTCCACTGAAATATATTTTAAATATGAAGACAGACAGACTGGGTGATTATTTTTTTATTTTAAATTTCATCGGCAATTTATAATTAGTTGCTTTGTAAAAATTCCATTCTTTCGTTTTTATTTATTTTAACTGGCCACGAGATAGAACCTACGACCTTCGATTTTTAAGCGCACGTGCTTATCAAAAAGTTTACAAAAGCGACAAATTCGAATTTGGAACAAATAATATTAAAAAATAATGTCAAGTATCGAAATTCAAAAATCGAACAAATACTTGGGATTCTCTTTATAAATATTACCGTAACTCTTTGCCATTGAGATAATTTTCGGCAAGAGAGAGAAAGAAATATTTTACCAAAGATGTTTTTTCTTGCTGACTTTTCGAATAAGGAATACGAAATTTGAATGATTGATTAAGAGATTTTGTACAAACACTCGCATAAAATACGATCCCGCAATGGAGAAATTTAAATTTCAAATTTTCAACAATATACAGTATGCCCACATATTTTACATCGTTTTGCATAAAATCCACGGCGGTGAGAAATTTCAAATGAATAAATATTTTTATATTTTTTTCTTTCCGCGAACAGATAGACGTAAGAAATAACAAAAAAAAATATTAAATTAATATTTTTAAACCTTTGAACTTAAACTCCCTTTACGACTGGGAGATAAAAATAATCGTTTCCCTAATGTGCTTAGTTGTAAGTTTTTTTTACGGTAATAATGTTCGTGAAAAGTTTTGGCGATAAAAATCTTAAACGCCGTAGTCGTTTATTTTATAATGTAAAAATTAGGCTATTAGAAAAAATTATTTTTAAAATTACGTATTTATACTCAATAAAAAAGTGACATAAAAAGCTAAATCACCATTTCCCCCCTGAGATGAGACACAATTTTATATATCCAAGTATCCAAGTATATTTATATGTCTTAAAAGATATTTTTTTCGAAATACACTTGTTTGCCATTATCAATGCTTCTTCTAACTTTTTTCTAACTGTTTCAAAAAAACTTATTTATATCCCAGTTTTACCTTAAAATTTACACACTTTTATTTTTTCATAATTTCATATTTTAAAAAGTTTTGAAATATATAATTTTGACTGCTTTTTGTATAATATTACTATATACACACAAATTAATTATCTAAAGCATTTAAAACATAGAATATTTTAAAAAAAAAAAAAAGTAGTTCCATACAAAGTATAATATATGGGTATATCGACTGCTTATTGCCAAGATCTCGTATCGAAAAAAAATGTTTTTTTTAATGCCATTTATTTAGCAAAGCTATCACTTGGCAATTGCTTGTAACTCAAATAATATATTCATTTGAACAGAGATACAAGTAGTAATTGTGAATTCTCGATATTCTTAAATTCTCGAGATTGAGAAATTTCTTTTTTAGCAGTTTTGCAAATCTCAAGAATTAGTTTTCTAAAGAAATCTCGAGAATTTTAAATATTAAGTACAAACATTGTACATTTGTTTCAAATTTAATACTGAAATAATCAGTTACAACATTTTTTCACTTTATAAATGGTTCACAAATAAAAACAATGCAGTAAAAAATGATATGATATTTAAGTTTTAGACATAAAGATAAAGAAGATAAAAGTTTCTTTCATTCCGTGTAGATGTTGGTTTTATTGTGCTTAATGCTGATTCGAAAAAGTTCATTTAACAAGTCAAATTAACGACAATGTATTTCCAATATATTAAATATGTAACATAAATAATATTCTCGAAATTCACATGAGCAATTTCTCAAGGAAAAAATGTTCAAAATTTCTCGAGAAATCTCGATCACAATCTCCAGTTAAAAGCAACTCAATACAGTTACGAGGAGTTTATTGTTAAACGAAACATGGTGACTGGATGATGACAGCGAATCCTAGAAGTGATCACACGTCTCAATAATGGAGCATATATAAGAAGCACAGAATAAAATATAAAAGTTAATGAATTTAACATTAATATTTATTCGTAAAATTCCTGGTTGTATGAGAGTAATCTGTAGAAGTATATTTACATTCTTACAAATATCTTATTTTTAAATTATATCTGTAAATAAAATACATTACTAGATTGCTCATTTATATTATGCTGTATAGAAAAAGAATTTTCAGTATAAACCACTCTTGCTTTGTAATGAAATGGAATATTGTTTAAAAAAGAAATAAAAAATATCAAATGCTGTTTACTTTAACAATTTACAGCGAATGCAGGAAAAAGAAAAGATGCAAAACAGCTTCGTTGAATAGGTCATATTTCAACGACGGCAGACATCTTTCCATAGATTGGACTGAAGCTAATCTACAGTATCACAGCCGTATTGTTGTTGCAACTGTACTTACTACTTCAGAAGATTTAAAAAAAAACATTAAAGAATATATGTCTAGTATGCATTTAAACGTGTATTAGTTAGTAGTTAACTTGTCTCCCCGGTAGCGTAATTAGTAACGTGCGCGCCTAGCAATCCAGGGAATACGGATTCCGTTCCATATATGTTGGATTTAAAAAATCCAAGAATACACAACTGGATGCACATTGGGTTGATCAATTCTCTGACAAACAATTTTCGTAAAAATTATCTGTCATGAAGTCTTCATATTTTGGAAATCCATATATTCCACCTTCGGAATGGATATCTTCACACTTTGTAGATCCATATGCTCTACTTTGGCAGCAAACATGGTATAAGAAGAAATTAACTTGAAAAACAAAAACTATAGATGCTCAAAATAAAGTCAAACAATCTGAATATCTATATTATTTAACAGTTCTTATGAACGTAAAATCATACAACTTGGCGTTCATTTCGAGTGTGGATAGGAAAAGGGACGTAACCCTCAATTAAAAAAAAATGGGTTTTATTCAATAATCACAATGTATATAGAATAATACGCGCTCCATACAAAGGATTTAAGCTAAAAATATCGAAATAATGTCTAAAGTTGGCTTTTAAGTTTGAAACAATATATAAATTTGCAACCAGGAAAAGGGGCTTCCACTTAATCAATTTTATAAGATTTTCTTTAATAACCTATTAAATTAATATCATACTGAATAAATGAAACACCAATGTTAAAATTCATCCATTTCAAAGTTGTGCCTGTGTAGTGTTTTGACTTGTTATGTTTTGCTGTCTTTCATTCAAAATTTGTTCTATGTGGGTTACGTCCCTTTTCATTTCTACAGTCGATATTATCAATAAAGCAAACTAAATGTGGTTACAATATGCTATAACCGGGCGAGTTGTGCGATTTGAACCCAAAACCGTCAATGTTATTGGCATAAAATACTGACGCTGTACAATTCTATTTAATATTCATACCTGTAACAAACATAAAATTAAGTATTTTGACGTTATACAATATAAATAAAGCCACTAATACGTGGTTTGAGGCGATTTAAACTATACTACCAAGTATATATGGGTCAGTTCGGGAAATAGAACATTATTTTATAACATTAATCGATGTATTTCGTAAAATATATATGAAAATAACAAGTAATTTTTAAATCAACTATTTAGATTCAACGATTTGTAGCAATTTCAAGTGAAATTCATTGAAATCGATGATTTACGTCTTAATTCTTGTCATATGGATATTTTTTTTATAATAGTGGACACTTTAATATATTCTAAATTATTTAAAACTGGTAAACTTTCATGTGTGAGATCACTGTTAGCGACCCGGGTTTCGCCTTTCGGCATTTTGACATTTTAGTGGAACCGTGTGACCGTCTTATACGATGTCCGAGTGTATTTTATCAAACGTAAATAGCATTAATCACGTTTTCGTAGATGGCAGTGTTTATCGACTACATTTCAACTAAAGTATGACATATCCGGCTTATTATGTGTCGTTCGTCTTTCGAATTGTGTGCCTAAGAAAACGGTTATCGGAAAACGAAATATCACAATACGTTAGAGCGTCACAAGGCTTTCATTAAATCATAACGACTCGGGCGACGTATGGCGGAAACAAGGAACCGGATCAAGTTATTCCGGGCATGCCCCACGGAAGCAAAAAAAAAAATATGGTGACATCTAAAAGCGCCGCTTTCCTAACGTTACACTCGCGTGATGCGAATAATTAATTCATCCAAAAGCTCTCGACTTTTAAGCTTTTTTGATTTTTATTCCAGGAAAGCTCACACACAAACACCTGCAACGATGGTTTGTGTCAATAACCTTTCAAGAGACACCTTTTAATTGAATTGTCTGAATTCATTGATTAACTTAGTTATTTATTACCACTTGTATTCTACCGAGTTTACCAAATAAACACTGTCGAAATAATTCAAGCAACGTTTATGCTACCGAATTCGCAGTAAATTGGCAAAACTTTTCCATTATTATTAATCTACCTATCTTTAATATATCTATATAAATAAAAATGTAAATATTCGTTGTTTCAAAATCTTAAATCTCCAAAAGTTCTTCACCGATTGCTTTGAAAAATGACACAAACATTTGAAAACACGCGTGTTTTTATATACTAAATATTATATAGATGTATTTTCAACATGTTTTTTTAAAACAACGTCATTACTTTTAACCAGACTGAGTGAGCCACAGCAACGGGTAGCCGGATACAGCTAGTAAAACATAAAAATCAATTAACACTTAATTTTAAATTATTAAATACATTTCAATTATGTCGCCAATATAAATACTATTTACGTGTTAAGTGTTACATATCGATTGTTTAATCTGCAAACCAGCCAACTCTACTTGCATGAAATGTTCCAGAGCAACAAAAACTTTGGTAAATTGGTACGTTGCTGTGTGTAGTTGGCTGGCGTATGCGGGAGATTTAACGTATCTCCATTTTTGTGCGTTTTGTGTGCGATAAAAAAATTAAAGCCGATTACAATTGGATAAAAATCAGTTTTTCAACCATGGGTGGAGTTAGCTGGTTTGCAGATAACGCCATCGATATGGATCTACACAGTATGTAAATTTTAATTCTAAAAATTGATTAAATGGATCTCTGAAATGTGAACACCATATTGACAGATTTATTTCATTGGAATGTATTGTCAGCCAATCGCTATTGGGTATTCAGCCCTGCATATTTTATTAAATCTAATTTAAATCCACAATCTCGGGAATCAAAGCGCACACTTTTTAACATGAGAATAAACCATATTTCATATTTATGTAATATTTGTTTTTTTCTAACAGGAAACTCAGGTAATATTGTATACTACAATATATATAAAACAATAATCTTCTAAACCTTGTTGATTCTATTTTTTAAATAACTTAATTTGAAATACTCTTACTTCTTAATACTCAAATAATAACAATGGTCAAAACTCGATGGTTTAACTTTACTTATCAGATATCAATTGTATTTTTTCAAAATTCACAATTACAGAACTCAATAAAATTGAGCTTTTTACTGCTTCGGGCAATTCTCAATCCATTGAAAAAAAGACTTTTATCAGCAGTGCTACTTATAATATTATTATAAGCTCCATTATAAGCTATAATAAAGAGACTGTGTGATTTTATTACATGTTACAAGTATTTTTTAGGCTACAAAAGCGAATATGTCTGCAAGAAAGCTGCAATACACCACACGTGGTAAAATCCTCGAAACCATTTCTACATCTTACTGTTTAAGCGAGCATTAGTAAGATCCTGAATTAGGCATTCAATTTTGAAACGGGCATCTTCACACCATGTAGATCCATATTATGTATGTATATTCGGAACGAATATGGCATACAATTATGTGAACATAAAAGCTATAAATAGTTTCTGTTACTTTCCTTTAGTTTCAAGTGGCCTTGTGTAATTTATATTGGCTCCTGGAACATTCCTGTCGAAACAACAGATCGTTGTTCGATGTCAGATTTTAGTATTATAATTATTACATAAATAAAACTTTTATTATCACCCGTACAATCACAATTAAAATTGAAGTCACAAAATACTGATTATCTCAAAACATTTTTTAGTAAGTGACTATGTATCGCTTAAATAAAATTTAAAAATGTACCCATACTAAAATTCCGTAAATTAAATTTAAAATGTCTCAATATTAACTTCTGTGTCAGTGTGACCACTTCAATATGTGCGCAGATGTCTTGTGAGCACTTTTCATGTGCGCGGTGTTCTGTGCGTGCACTTGTCATGCGAGCACTTGGACGGTGCGCAGCTGTATGCGTGCAGTTGTCATGGAAACGTATTTGTGTTGTTAATATTATTGAAATTGATGTTTTCTACTAAATTTTTGCATCCTAAATGGTTCTTTCATGCAAAAACACGTGTTCAAAACTTTCTTGTTTACATTTTGGCATAATAGAATAAGTTCACTTTGGAAATTCTCCCATAAATTATGTATAATCAATATTGTTTCAAAAATGAACTATTTTAGTTTAAATAGTGTTATATCAGTATCGTAAATTTCTTAAGACAATTTCGTAACAATTTCGGGCGCTGGAAGGTTGGAATATAAAAAAAAATCATATACAAGCGGACAGTCATGGCAGGAGCGGAGTGGTCTGACGCAGGGCCGGATTCCGAGCGATAATGTCGACCGATAAAAAACCGAACATCAATCACTTGAAACGCCACCGGTTATCACTTATCAATAACCGAACGCGGATCGCGAGGCTTTCATAAACACCGCGACCTAAAATTCTGGGTCGGACGGACCCAAAAACATGCTCCAAGTAATTTCCATCCGACGCACACTTTTTGGACAACTGATGCTGATCTTGTACGGTATAAGGGATGTCCCGAAATTTCAATAAAGTATCACTCAAGTATTATAAATTGACCCTGTCCATCTTATCGTATAGAATTTCCGAACAGGGGCCCATGAATATTGCTTTAAGATGAATATCCAATACCGCTTGATAAATCATTTCCGAAAAAAAATATTTAATATAAATATATATTGAGTATAAGATAAAATAGAAAATTCTAGTATAAAATACTTCAAACGCTATAATCAGAATTTTGAATTTAAGGGAGTTAAAAGCAAAAGCATATTACAAAAAATCAATCAAATTTGATAATAGCATTACAATATTAACCCTTTGATTAGTGAGTTAATTTTTTATGCACACACTTTTTAAGCACTACAATCTTTCACTG
>JAGVSQ010007721.1:0-15046 GCA_022683975.1 Rhyacophila evoluta
GTATTAAACTTGTAATTTGTAATGTTACAACATGTAATAAATAAATAAATAAACAAATCTTGGTGTGTGTTAGGTTCTGTTATAAAGCGAATGTTTAATACTTAATTCATAGATCATGTTGACACGGTGATTCTGTCTTTGAGTCAAAATATTGATTAACTAGTTTTTGTATTAGATAATATTGTTAATGTATCTAATTTCGAATAATTATTTACGAATTAACTCCCCGCCACTGCTCTGTTTCCGCTGATACTTTGGAAGCATTATGGTTGTTAATTTAGAGCGTAATTTTTGTATGCCAGCTTCACTATACGCGATAACTACCTACTGACTAGTACCTACTAATTAAATAATCAGAATGAAGGCATAATTGTGATTCATGACGTTTCCACTGTCCCCCGGGGCTGATGACCAATAATTATTATAAACCCAAAGATTCTCAACATGTTTGATATAAAATTAATCTCACTAAAAATAAATAAACATGCCACTATGTTGAAGTAAATTACTCATGTCGACTTAATAAACTACTACTCTGCTAAACTCAAATAGTGTGCTTGACATATGTGTGAGAGGTAATTGTTGGAAAATTATAATCGTGCCGTCTTTTTCTTCGTCGTATCATCTCTTAAATGCTTCCGAAGTTGGCAAAGAGGTAACTATTTATCTCAACTTGTAGCGTCTTGTTGAAGTTGCATTTTAGTGAGCGTGCGTTGCATGTAAACAGGTGTGTCGTACTTTGTATTTTACCGCAAATGAAGGCTAAGTCATCACAAAATCCAACATCACCATATTGCCTACCTTTTTTTTTATACACCTTCACACACAAATTCAGAATAATTTGTGTGTGAATCTTAAGTGGGTTCCAATCAATACAAATCATATAGAAATATTCTCAAAATTGATTAAATATTGTTATAATATGTTAAGAGCGAAAGTTGCCACATATAAATGTCCAAGGTTAACGCCTCATTAGCCCAGTTGATAAACGCGTGTTTTTCGGGATTGGTGGTCACGAATACTGCAGTTGGATTAAATGAAAAAAAACAAAGATAAAATAATGGATGTTCTCCAATTCTTTCAGGCAATAAAGCGTAAACACACGTCACCACACTGTATAGATCCACATATTCCACATTTAAAGTGGATATAGCTTAAAAAAGGTCTAAAATATACAATTTATATGACTGTAATACAAAATAATTTACCACATTTTTTGTATAACTTTTTCAATGTCGACAATGCATTTATGAAATGTAATATTATGTGTACTATTAAATCCACATTTTTGGTGACATTTAAAACAATTGGCTTGGAAATGCCTAAACTAAAACTAGAATTTTATATATTATTTTAAAAAGTAAAAAAATAAATGGAAATTGAATTTAAAAGTTTCCATAAACCTGAATCAATTAAATGTAATATGTTTGGAAGTATCGTATTTATGAATTGTAATATCCAATAGCGTAAAGGTTAACATGCGTGCCTCGCGATCCGGGAATGCGGGTTAAGTCCCCACATATATCGGGCTATAAAACGTTCAAAAATCCAGAGCTGGATGTGCATTGGGTTGGGTAAAAAATAGCCTGTTAATATCTGTCTTTACGTTGTGTGGATACATATACTGCGCTTTCGGAGCAAATATGGTACATATATAATAAAACATAAGAAAAAAGAAAGAAGATTTAAATTAGCATCATATTAAATTGATTTGAATGTATAAATTCTTAGTATATATATAACAATATAATGAGAGAGAACAATATCGTGACGCGTATGATAATAGTGCCGCAGTTTGAGAACGTGTGCCGCCATATGGGGGAATAGTAGGTAGTTAGCTGTAAACAAGAATTAATAGAGTAACTCAAAAACTTTTGTAATTAAGTGACTTAATTAAATGATAGCCCAGAAATGATATTCCGATGATTAATATACGGAAAACTTTAACAAAATAAATTAGATTACATTAGCATTAGAAACTATCAAAAGTAATACTTCCATTATAAAATATTGATAGAGATTGAGATAGTTGTCAGGCTTACATATTGTGGGGTCTTAGTATCATATTTTATTTAAAATCAACATTGAATTTGTATGTTAAATAAATTTAAAACAAATTTACTTGTTTATATATTTCACTTAGTATAGCTGTAAAAGCATATTGATATATTATGCTTTTGCTATAAGCTTAATATATAATATCTTTTATGTAATATTTGAGTTTTAATATTTTTATATTATAATTGATCTTTAAATGAAATCTCGTAAAGAAGGTTTCTAATGATTGTATTGAGCATGATGTGTTCTTTTATATGAATGTGACATGTTCTTTTTATTTGACATGGAGTAAGAGATAATTTAAAAATATTTTATCAGATACTAAAATGAATTTTAACCTAGAAGAGTTTTTAAACATGTTTTTTAACGTATTTAATCAATATTGACCGTGGAAAGGATAAAGGACGTGACACTTAAGTTTTCAAAATAGCTTTAATTCGATATGTTAACAATTTAATACACGTTCTGTGAAAAGGATATAAGCTAAAAATGCTGAGTTAGTTTCTAAGCTTAGTTTTTAAGTTACCAATTAGGAAAAAAGGCTTCCACTTATAAATCTTGTTGGTTTTTATGAAATAACTTATTAAATTGATTTCATATTAAGTAAATAAAACGTCAGTTTTAGTCTTCGTGCATTTCAAGATTGTGCCTATTTAATGTTTTGAATTTGTCCAAAATAATTTAAAAAAAGTTTTGTGTGTCCTGTTAAATTTATTCTGTTGGGCTACGTCCTTATTCCTTTTCATAGTCGATATGATATAGTTTATATATTATGTGTTATCGACAATTTATTAAGTTCATTCTTGGATACGTTGTTGTAATAAGGAATGATGCAAAATTCAAATGGTGATGATTATAACAGATTGCTCTTATTAAAAATAACTATTGGAAGATAGTCTATCAATTAATTATATTTCATATAATTTGAAGAGTTCATTAAATATAATTTGCTTTAATACTTGGCAAATTAAAGTATAGGTACGAGAAGATTGAAGAGTTTTCATCATGCGGTTGATTAAAGACGATATTTTTTCTTAATGGCTTAATGCAACTAACAACACGAACTGCGGAAAGTCTAAAATCTGTCTGTCTCTTCTTTCGATGGTGAGGTTCCGGTATACTGGAGTACTAATCACACGACCTACTCAGTGAAATAAAAGGATGCTGGGATGACTAAAGAAGATGCGACGCTACTGGCAGGTGACAGAGAATTTTGTGGTTATCATGTGACTGCCATATGATTCAGCAAAAATAGTTAATATGATTTAAATAATATCATATGTACCCGATTGGCAACCTTGAAGCAAAGGCTCATTAGATTAATTTTGTATTTTTATTTTTTGGTAATTTTGTAATATTAATGTGATAAAATTGCATTTTGAGATTAAAAAGGTTTTTAAGAAACTTCCTTATAACGTTAAATGCAAATTTGAAGAAAATATATGTAGTAAAAATTAAGTTATTACTGTATATATATTACATATTGACTGTGGAAAGGAAAAAGGACGTCACCCACACAGAACAAATTTTACAGGAGACACAAAAAACGTCTATTTAATTAATTTACGTCAAAGTTAAAAAACATTACATAGACACAACCTTCAAGTGCACGAAGACTAAAATTAGTGTTTGATCTACTCAATATGATATCAATTTAATAAACCAATCAAATTGATTAGGTGGAAGTCATTTTTCCTCGTCGCAGATTTCACAAGCCATCCTTTTTTCAAACTTAAAAGCTAACTCGGCATTTCAAGCATATATCCTTTTGGTATAACGTGTATTAAGTTATATAAATTGTGATTGTCGAATAAAATCTATTTTGAAAATTTTTCTGGGTTACGTCTTTTTTCATTTCTATAGTCGATATTCATTCGATCGATTTTATTGTAAGTACTGTATAATAAAAGCAACAGCCATTTAAAAATTTAAATATTTAGGCCCGGAAATATTTATTTTCTAATAATATATACAATATGTACAGTAGATATTTCACTCTAAATAGTATAACATATATTAAACGAAATGGAATATAGATGCAAAATGCTGAAAGGAAATAATTTGGAAAGAATAAATTTAAATCACCAAATCCTTTTCGACCCAACTCCGAATAATTTAATTTAATTTGACTGAGTGATAAGTGCCTTTTTCTGTTTTCTTCACTACTGTCATTAGGAAGAAATAAAGAGAACATCAAATACTGGTCTTCTTTATCCTACCTATTTCTCTCTGAATAGTATACTATTTTAAAACAGTGACGTGATTTAGAACTGTATACGGGCGTGAATGGCTTAAAAATAAAGAGTGCAGAATTAAATAACTAAGTTACTACGAGAAAAACAATTTCATTTTATTTACTAGTATATACTTCTTTTTCTTCAAATCAATGTTCAAGAGGTAAAGTTATACATACACTTTTTTAGTAAAATTATTCTTCTTCTTCCATGTTCGCTTCTTAAGTGGAGCATATAGACACCACGTGCCGCCTCCAAGAATTCCTGTCGCTCGCCAGTATTCTTGCGTCCTCCTAGGTCATACCTGCATCCCGCAACTCCCTCGAATACATTATATAAATAGTATTTAGCGGCCTTCCGGGACATCGACGACCGGTTGGCTTAAAGAATAGGCAGATCAAGTTCAGACTTTCTCGAGGCATCCGCAATATGTGGCCGAGCCAGGTCCAGTGTCGCAGCTTCACTTTATCAGTCATAATTGGCTGCATGGTCCGTTTTCTTATCTTCAAATTTTGAACGAAGTCATACCACCGTATGCCCAGAATCCGCCGCAGGCACCTTTTCTCAAAGCTCAGAATACGGTTGTTTTGAGTCTTTGTTTGATGCCACGTTTCAAAATCGTAGTACAGCGCTGACAGAATGCATGCATTGAACAAGTGGCATTTGGTTTTTATCCTGTAGAACTTGAAGTCCCAGACATTTCGCATATAATTAAAGGTTACTCCAGAAATCTCTATCTGAATAGCAAGCTCACTTGAATGATGGTGGAGCTGGTGAATTTATGATATTATAACGATGCTACTTAATTTTTTTTGGTTTTAAGAAGGTTACAAAGACAGTGATGAAATTAAAATAAACTTTGAATTCAGTTCAGACTTGAGTCTCTCTAACATTAGTTAGAATTACTAGTTATCAATTGAATTAGTTTACTATTATTTTCATATCGCTTTTAAGTAATTTAATTGTATGTCCCACTATTTTAATTTCTATTTTGTAACGTAAACTATTAACATTAATAACCCACAATACATTTTGTTGCCCAAATGCATGCGAGCATTTTAATATTAAGCAATAATAAAAATTGAATCACCCATTTCAATGAATGGTTTATTTGTTATTTCATTATACGTCGGTAGATGACCGGTTTTATAGTTCATATCAAATACACGTAGGATTGTCTAAAATTGGTAGATGTTTTGTTTTCAGGAAAAAAATAATGGTCCCACAAATGATTAAGCATGCAAGTTTTTAAGTCAAAATGGCGGCCAAGCAATGTCGGTCTGGAACACAAAACTATTTATGTCAAATCTTCTTGAAATATATATGCCTAAAAGTGTATTAATTACAAGTCGTTGAAAAGTGGGAACAGTCACAAAGCCACCGATTGTGTGTTTAATCATTGTGGGTGTGTATATATTATAGTAAAGTTATTCACTTATATTTATATAACTGAAGTTTCGACACGGCGTCGTATCCATTTATTGAATAAATTGACTCGTTGTAGATCAATGGTATTGGATACAATCACAGCCATGTTATAGGGTGGAAACTTGTTTGTATGTACCTATGTAAATTTCGATTTAACTCTTTCCAGGCCAGTTGCTTTTTAATTAATTAATAAAACACCGCCAATAGTGTAATATGTCGATCACGACAAAGCAATACCTCGTATACCACACGACGCAAATACTGCAGAAGATGATAGTTATTCTGTTTAATCACTAATATCGCATAAAATTTAACGTATATTTTTTTGTTGCTATTAAATTCACATATATATTTGATATTGACATTTTAAAACGGGATTTGATTTAATTATATTGACTATGTGGCAGCGGTCTCCAATCTAGAAACGGAGAATATTCCTAGGAGAGGCGCCAAGATTAAAAAAAACCATATTTTGAAGAAGAATTTGTCCATATCATATTTGTCAAAAGAAAAAAGGGTGGGGAGACACGGAATTTATTTTTAGGGAGGCGTAGTAATAAAAAGGTTGGAAACCGCTGATATGGAGAGTTTTTTTTCAACCTATTGGGGTTTCAGCTCTGTGCTATACGAGGTATTGCTTTGTCGTAAGCGATATATCAGATCATGAATATAAATGATTATTCAGTTGGAAAACGGAGAATTTTTTTCGCAAATTGTCAATTAATTTAAATAAAAAGCTCTAACGAGATTACAAAATAATTTAAAAAACTAACAGAATTCACAAAATATTAAATAGACGAAATAAATTGATTTAAAACACTATATTGTCGAATATACTTTTTATGACTTAAGATAGAAATATCAATTAGATATAATGTTATAAATTATATATTTTTCCATGATAGATAAATAAATACACATACAAAATAAATAAATACATTTTATGTATTTGTTTACTGTAGACATCTAAATGTGCCTTCCATTCACCCTCCCCATAAATAATGTAGACGCATGATTTATTCAAATTGATCTAAGCTCAAAACTATTTGAATCATGCAAACTCTTATATGTGGTTTCTGATTTTGATACCTTTAGGTTGTATGTATGCAAACCATGTTTAACTATATGCTGACGAAAATCATAAATATACATTAAACATAAAAGTTGTGATCGACAATTCTCGAGAAATTTCGAATATTTCTGATTTTTATTTCTCGAGAAATTAGAATAAAATGAGAATTTGAAATTTTTTACTTATTTAATACATGAGCATCGTTGTTAATTTGATATGATAAAAGAACATTCTGAAAAAAAAATCCAAATTCAGAAGTAGACAAACTAATAACATTAGATTTAGTGCATCCTCTTAAACCTGTAACAATAGTAGTGAGAGCCTAAGCCAACAAGATCTATTAAGCGCTTATGGTATATTTAAGTTTTTATCTTATGCTTTTAATGCTGATAATACAGAAATGAATAATACACAGCTAAATGAAATGTCTAAAAGACGAGTTGTGACGTTAATATCACCTTTTGCACAACCTAAATTGTTTTCAGTTGGACGAATCTCAAATGAATTCAAAGACGGATAAATCATTTTTTTTTTCTAAAATATAAATCGTGATTCGTAGTATATGTTTATAAATATTATATTGTTGTTGGCTGCATTATTTTTCATGTGTATCATTTGTGAACCATTTATAAAAAATATAAAAAGTTTAATCTTGTGTTATTTCAGTATTTAAATTAAATTGATCAAATGGACGTATGATATTCCTATTAAATTTTTGAAAATTCTCAAGGTTTCTAGAGAATATTAAGTAAATAAAATTCTATGATTCTCGAAACTTACAAAATCGCTTAAAAAGGGTTTTTTCGAATTCGAGAATTTAAAAAAGTCAAAAATTCACAATCGCTAATTGAACATACTCCATAGTTAATATATTATTAGCATCAAAATACTGAATTAAAATATAATTTAACAAGTTTCAGATAAATTAAAAAATTTATATTCTAATTTTAGCTGCCACTAGGACTTGAATCCGTCGTCTCCGCTATCTTTCGATTTTTCAAGTATGCGCGTTCACTAACTTGACCATCTATTCACATATCTTTTCACTCAAATATGAAAAAATAATTTTGTAATCGTATTGACCATGGCACATTTATATTGAATTTATATTTTACTAGACCTTTTCTTAGTTTGTTGGCTACCAAAAATATCGAATATTTATATTTTTAAATAATAAATATATGAGACAATTTCTTGTGAAATATATTTTCATTGAGTCTTAAGGTGTTTAAGGTCGCATTTCTCGCTCGCCTGTTTCAGTACAAATCATGTTTATCAGATCGCAAGTCGTGTCAATAATTCGATACCATACATTAAAACGACTGAGAGCATTTAAAATCATTTAGAGTGAGTATGAAAAACCTTTTTGAACTTAAATATGGCAATGTAGTTTTATAAAAAAGTCCTCTATGAAATATTAAAAATACGAAAAGATTTTCACTATTTACAAATATTTTACTAAATTGAAACCGTAAGTTATATGTATTTATTTATAAACTCGTATTTTTTACTGTTTTGCAGAGGCGATGAACATTATTACAAATATTTTCAATGACTCAGTAAATAATAAAATTGTGGCTCCAAAACCATCGACATTTACGAGTATATTATAATATTTGAATTCGAACTTCTGTACACATAACAAAATCTTTAATGTTTCTTTTATGTTTGTAACTATAATAAATTATGTCTATTGAAAATAGGTAGTAGGTATTTTTAAATTAAAAGAAGATCCAGGCCACGGCTAATAAATTAAAGAAAAATATTAATTCAAAATTTTAGGGAAAAACACGGTTTTAGAAAAATATTTAAGTATAGTATATTGATTTGTATTTTTTTCTACCACTTATTCAACAATATAATAAATAACATGATTATCAATTGATTGTTGATGTCATCGACTATGGTAAAAATCTACATCAATGATATACTATGAGAATTTTAGAATGTATTAATTTCCCACGTTGAGAGCATTTTTATATATGCCATGTTCGTTTGCAAAGTGGAGCACATGTATTTACAAAGATTGAAGATATCCACTTCAAAAGTGGAGTATATGAATATTCGCAGTTTGAAGACGTCTTGACAGATTATATTTCACGAGAACTGTTTGTCAGACAATGACTCAACCCAATGAGCATCCACTCCTGCATTTTTAGATTATTAGAATCAAACCCGCTTTTTTCGGATTGTTAGGCGCGCACGATACCAACTACTCTATCGCAGAATATTACAAATTGTTAATTTGAGATACTAATAAGATAAAATAAATTACAAAAAGTGTCAATTTATTAGATGAAAAGTATGAGAAAGGAAGCAATTAAAAATAAAAATAAATACAAGTTAATTTGAGAACGAAATGAAAAGAAAGAATAGAGTTTACCGAATGAGTTTGACAAATTCTATGTTAGAATCTCTAAATAAACACAACTTAAATCTTTATTCATTCCCACTCACATGGAAGCTATCAAAAAGTTCAGTTCAGTTCACTAAAGCCATTGGTATCACTACTGGTAGATTAGTTTTAACTAATAATAATCAATACTTTCGGTTATTTATGGCTTATTTTTTCTATAATATTAAGACCACAGAATGATAATACAACGCACAATTTAATAAAATTATACGTAAATGTGGACAACCGTTTTCTCAAATGATCGCGTACCAAATGTTGTGTATAATTTCATTCACTCGTTCCATTGGCTGTCATGTGAACAAGATTCAAAATTCTCGTGTCATTTATTAATGTGCTAGTCACTACCTATATGTATTTATACTGTAATACAATCATGTGTAGTTAACAATTAATATATAAAGTAGACAAAAAGTCAGTATGTAAGACATAAAAATTGATAATTTAATATTTTTCTTGAAAAATATTATATCAACAAACTTAGTTATATTTATGATACTAGATTTGTTACTAGGATTTATCTGGAATAGACTCAAACTCATTCTTCATTGGAATTAACTTTACTAATCCCTGTTATTATAAAATAATTTCAAAACAAGGTTTTTAACATTATTTTAAGTTTCTTGTTGAAATTCGGTGATGATGTTATAACTTAACTAAGTAATACGGTTCATTTGAAAATTACTATTAAAAATTTTATAGGAACATATCACATTGCTAATTTTCACCGTATGTTAAGAATTTTTGTATCAGACAGACACAACATACTTTTATAGATGCATTGACAACTGCGCGTATGACAATTGCGGTCATGATGCTTGCGTGCGCATATAACTGGTTATACACACTTGTCTATTTGTGTAGTCGGATTGTAACGTATACGTATCCGCGCATTCGTCACATGCACAGTTGTCTAGTTACAGTTTACTTAATATTATGTATAGTTATCTTTGATTTATGTTTGTTGAATAATGGACATTTTTTTAAATATTATGCAATTATTTAATATAACATTATTTCAGCTTTGAATGTAATAATTATTGATAATAATGAGCTCGTAGGTATTAAAAAAATGCATGGTCACTAAATATATTTTAATGACTCCAAGATGTTGTGTTTAATTATTAAATCAACAATTGAATCATTAAAGTGATGTATTTTATGTTCACGAAATGTTTTTGTTCCAAGTTTGGTAAGAAAATGTTTATATAAAGTGAAATATAGGGTTACATTAAATTTAATGAATTAATTCTTTAATTTAAAAAAACATTTACTTTAATAAATAATAACTAAACAATAAATAAGATATATGTACAGGTAGCAGATAAAAATATAATTGGGTAATTATAAAAAATATGTCCATTTTATGACGTAATATTTTTAATTTTACTTTAAGAAGAAATACAGAATGTGTCACTTAACTTAATCATTTAAATATCCCTAAATCAGCTATAAATCCATCTTGTGAAAGAAAATACAAAAATATATATAGTACTATGTATATTAAATCTTGTTCAAGTATTTCATATATTAGTCAGTTAAATGTATTAAAATATATTTTTGAGAGAAGCTTTGTTATTTTAATCAAAGAACCTAATTTAGACGTAGTTGTAGGGAAAAAAATAAAGAAACTCTCTTTAACTCTAATGGATTTTCACTGAAGATGAGCTGTAGATCAAATTGGTTTTAGAAATAGTTTTGGTATTATCATACACTTTTTTGCTATGGAGATTTTTTTCAACCCTCTCCTAAAATGTATAATTCGAGTTATTTTTGGTATAGTTGTTTGTATAGATTGGTCTCATTTACTAAATTATGTATTATACTTAGTGTAGGGATATTTATAAATATATAGTGACGGGAGAAGACATTATTCATAAATTAAGCCTTCGACTTACGATGCTTGGTTTTTAATTCAAAATTACTTAAAAATTGTAATCTTCCATGTCAGTATATAATTTACACATAGTTTATCTATATGTAGTATATGTTGGATATCCTGAAAACTGTAATCTTATTTGAAAGTAAATATATTAAATTAAAAGAGTTTCGAAGAAAATTTAAATGGTTTTAATCTTTTTTTTCGAATTAATTGATTTTTTTTTGGGAATTATCCCGGAAAAAAACTGTGCTTATAAAAAAAACTATTCATAGTGATGTCAATGTATATTGAATGTATTAATGTGATAGGAAAATAATAAAAAAACATGTATATATCGTCAACATACTGAGAGAATTTAGTAAGTTTGATAGTTCTGAGAAAACAGCAAATAAATATTTGACCTTTAAGGATAGAGCTTCCAGACTAAACTACTACATAGATAATTGCAGGAGTAAATATTGAAGAATAAACGCTAGATATATAACATCTGATATTATTAAAAAAAAAATTAACGTTTATTTTTGTCGCCGGCATAAAAAGCAAGTGGCTTTGTAAACAGTCAGTAGAATAATGCGAGGTGACGTATTTCTCACGAACATCAGCTGTCATATTTAATATTTGTTTGCTTAAAAAAGCGAACGGAGTTTGGAGGAAATCCGAGCCATTGTAGGGAAATTTTCGGTTTTAATGTTTCTCTCACGGATTTTAACGGATTTGGCGCTAAACCTGTTTATTTTTACTTTGTGAATAGAAAAGTTTTGCTACTCATATCAAAGTAATGTCATATCCAATAGATTCAGCTAATATAAGAATAAATAATATAAAACCTAGAAATTGCGAATATAATTTATTGTATCACGGACGAAATATCACGCAATAGGTGACTTCAAAGACATTTTATGATGAAGATTTAACATAACGACAATGCTCTTCATATCATGGTGAAAAAACACAAAAATTACATAAACACAAGCGTTGGATCCAAATATAAATATTGATGTTAAAAATATCGAGCACCTTTGAAAATAAAAATATAGTTAGTGTAAGTGATATCAATACTAATAATACATAACATATCGTCCAGTTTAACCCATTTTAACGCTATTCATTAGCAAACATTTAAAACATAATTCTATTGAAATAAATATTTGAGTTACCAGTAATTGCTACAAGATGGCTAAAAAATATTTGCTAATGAATGCTGTTAAAAAGGTTTTCGTAAAATTTAGTTTAGAGTTATTGGTAGTAGGCGGTCGATATGTTTTATTCTAGTTTTACTAGAAATGACTTAACTATATAAATAAATAACTTATTAAATAACGTATATTATAATAGTGAAATATAAAGTTAATGATAGTATTTGGTAATACTTAAATGAACAAAAAGTTTGATACCAATTCTAAACATTTGAAAAAAAATGTCAAATTAAAAGAAAGATTTTATTTATTGTTATTTCTATAATAATGTTGATATTTAGTCTCCACGGTAGCGTAGCGTACGCGCCTAGCAATCCGGGGAATACGGATTTGAATTCCCATCTGACGGATTTAAAAAAAATTGAAAATGTAGGATTGGATGCCCATTGGGTTGAGTATTTATTTGTCTGACAAACAGTTCTCGTGAAAAATATTCTGTTAAGACGTCTTCACATTAAGGAGATCCGTATAGTCCTCTTTCGGAGTGGATATCTTCACACTGTGTAGATTTATATGCTCCATGCTAGGAGCGAACATGGTATATAATAAATAATAATATAATACATTTTTGATATGTATTATATTGTATAAACGTCGTTAAGTCTTGTAAAAACAATGAAATATTTTTTAATTCTTTTACCGAAAAAATATGACTCGTGAAAGTCATTAATATTTTTTAATTTACATAGTTATTTTAATTGTAATGTGGTATTCAACGCCTATTTTAAAGTACAAGATTTTCATTTTAATATTAATTTTACGTCAAATGTTAAAAATGCAATAAAGCAGTGCAAATAATAACTTGCCTAATTATAGTTTGGGAACAAAGAGGAAATTAAAGTAACTTGTGACATAAATTCGTATTTAAAGCACTACAAGGATTAAGTGGATACATAAATTGTCCAGCACTTAGCACTTAAATGGTTAGTTTATCATTTCATTACCATTCAGTAACAATGCTTTAAAAGCTGTATGCCGTGTGTATCGCTTTAAATGTTAATCCACATTACACTGTTAAGTAGACTGTTAAAGTGAACTAATGCTACACCACAAGTTTGGTTTCCATTTCGCTTGGTTTTACAATGTATATGAGAAAATAAAAAAATACCCATTTCATTAGGAATGCAATAGTAAATAACTAACTCTTTTAAATATACTTGAATGACTTTATTCGAAATAAAACAAGCGATATCACTTTTCAAATCGTGTAGCGTTAGTGATTACGTTGGACACAGTTATAATAATTAGTAAATTTACAATAAAAAGCCTCACAGATTCACAACATGTCAACAAATACATATGTTATTGTTTTAAATTTTATTTTTTTGTGACTGGGCATACTCTGAAAGTGAAATATGTAGATGGATGACAGTGCGTAGATATCCAAACGAAATTTTTGAGATATTAGGAGTATACGTAATATAAATACTGGCGAGTTTTACTAAGATTAGTTGTCAGCTGATTTTCCAACTCATTAAGAAATCGTTCTTGCATTTTTGATTTTTTTAAAAAGCTTTAGCAACTGCAAAGTTTTAAAACGCAATCTCACTCAATTGTGATTTTTCAGCAGTCGTTAGAGCATACTTAAGAAATGTCAATCCATTCAGGTGTTCTAGAATTTTTTCATTAAATTCATACTTTCAAAAGTTGAGCTTATATTTAATTGGATTAACGTTAAGTAAAATCATCCAGCCATTGTCATTATTTTAAGTTATATTATATTGTAGTGATTTTAGTAATGTTATAATATTTTTTAATGTTGAATTAAGATACATAATTGTTTTGGATATTTTGATTTATGAAACAATTCTGATTTCCATATTAAAATTTAAGATTTAAAAAAAAATATTTTAGAAAAAAATACCTAGAAACCAAGCAAACTTATTATGTAGGTAGTTAATAATACAAAGCAGTGAAGTATTCAGAAAATATTTTTGTTCTGTTTCACTAGACATTTCACAATCAAAATCTTGTTTTCGTCATTAAGCAATATGTATATGGCTGAATAAACAATTAGCTATTAAAGGATAATGAATGGGTACCTGATCGCTTTGCCCAAATTTAAAGAGATATTACATTCTTCAATCAATTTGCACCCGAGGACTTCAAAAGTGAAAATCAAATCACTGAAAGTGAGGCGTTAAAATTGATTAAAATATATACTTATAATATCATGAATAACAATGAAACATCGACAGCGAGAACATAAATTAGCAAACTTTTATTATACGGGTTTAAATAACATGCGTCGTTTATCGAGATTCATTTTTATTTTGTTAGGCTTTAGGCTTTTGGCCGTTTTTATACCATCGCTGCTGGATTTTATACAATTTAAGGATTCCCAATGGGTTCTAAGAATGTGGTGATCCATATTCCTATGAATTAAATATATCGTTGCCAGTATTGCATGAACAGGTGACTTGTTTTTTTGTTGAGTTACTTTGTAAAGTATAGATTTACTATTTGCAATCTTTTATATCACTGAAACTTTTTTGTGTTAACACACAGTTTGTAAAAGTTTTATAAACGTATGTATTAATGAAAAAAATATACCAATGATACGAAAGGTGGCAAATAATAAAACTATACTTTTAAATGAATTAAAACAACAAAAAAAATTACGTGTTCCTGCAATATTAGCGACGATATATGAATCTCTACATCGCAAATACTTACGTTATAGATAGATTGTTTTTTCATGAAAACTGACTTGCTTTCCCCTCCACCACCCGCCACGTCTCCACACCCGTTACGCGGGCGTAT
>JAGVSQ010007722.1:0-15045 GCA_022683975.1 Rhyacophila evoluta
GCCTTTCGGCATCTTCAGGCTGCATTATATGTGGGCGGTGAGCGAACATATAACACACCATATACTTATTTAAAATCAATTTCACATCAAGCACCATCAGTCGAAAATATTATTTTTTTCTCAAACGTTAAAAATTAGCAATATCCTAGTGTTAAGTGATAATTGTATAAGTTATGACTATGATATAATATTGAGATGTTGATAAATTGATTTCGCATAGAATGTTGAGTACTATAAGTAAAAAATATTGAAATATTCGAAGTTTTTTAGAAACTATGTTAATTTTCGTAAAAATTAAGCGCATTTTTCGAATTTGTCAAAAGTAGCCCGCAGGTTAAGTGTTAAAAGAAAGGTAAACAACCACCTCTTTTCTCAGTTTGAGCCTATCGACGACCACAGTAGGTTTAAATTTAGTATTTTCGAGGGTTTGTTGTTAGCTTACATTTTGGCTACCGAGGAGACATATAATATGGAATAATATATAAGGAGACTGGATGCCCATTGGGTTGAGCAATTATCTGGCAAACAATTCTCGTGAAAAATAATCTGTTATGAAGTCTTCACACTGCGGAGATCCCTATACTTTACTTTCGGAGTGAAAATCTTCAAACTGTGTAGATCCATACGCTCCACTTCGGGAGCGAATATGATATAAAAATATGTGTACAGCTGATATTGAAAGAAATAGCTAAATAAAGAGTTACTAATTTACTCTTCAGGAATAACTTATGATGTAAATAGGCGTGTGTACTCTGGCTAAATGGGCTATTTAAAGCACAGTTCTTTAAAATTTACCGTTGTTCTATAACTCCCGTCAGTTTTGTCTTTATACATATATTATAAAATAAGCTACTAAAATATTCATAGCAGATATATGTGCAAGTGTGAGTATATGTTTAAATAAAGGGGTAGGTACCTGATTTATTGATGAGAATAGAATAGCTACTCACTGGAATTGCATATTAAATTCATTATTATCTTTGAACATGATAATATAAGATATCCTATACAATTTATAATCTTTGAACTCCATAATAATATCAATTTATAAAACCACTTCTATAATGCATGCCCAAATAATAATGGTGCAACTTTTTTTACGACGCACATTAAAAAATTCTCACCTCTACAGGCGCGCCGTTAATACGTACACACCGCATCGCACGCACATTACCGCAACATTCTGTGAACCACTAAGGTTTTTTACAGGTGAAAAATAAAATAACAGACACATGCACGCATAAGTGAGACACACTTGCAAGCGTAGAATGTTTACACTCAAAATAAGTGCATACATGTATTACACTTACATAATAGCATTTTTTGCAAAGTTTAGCTACACAAGCGTAGAAACTGTCTACGCCAAAGGCTGCTAAACTTTTTTTTAAAACGCACCCATAAAAAATTATATTTATATTAAAATACCGCATGATTAGTAAGGACTTTACTAAAAGTGATATCTAGAAAATATCATCAATGCATACAGCATGTTGTATGCTATTACTTTACAAACCACTCCGTACAAATTTAATATGCAATTTCATTTTTCATTCGCGTCACACATATAGAAAAGATGGAAAAATTTATTTCCAGAACTTGAAAAATAATTTGATGAATTGAATGAAATCTATAATAGATATTATAACTTATTGATTGGTATGTATATAACCAGTGGAGATTGCTTAACATAGTATATTGAGTATTAGTCGTGTGTCTTAGAATGAAAAAAAAACGCTTACAACTATTCGATTTGACATCGTGCCTTCCAGCACCCACACAATATAGTCATACATATAATTTCACATTCAGCCTAGAAATTTGATTTATTATTTCAAATGGTTAAAAAAAATTACTGATAGGTTGAGGTAAAAAACGAATCTCATATTTAAAAGCACCCCTTATAATCGTAGATTTTGATATAATATTATTTAATTGTTTCAGACAAATCGCGGAGCCACAGATTGACATTTCACGAAATATAGTGCTCAAGGCCGCAGCGCGTTGCTTGTTCCGGATAGAATAATATTCAGTTTCAAGCCGCCGAATTAATTTTATTTGGATTTAATTGTTCCAAATTTGAATTTCGCAACACAAACACTCGTGTAGATTCACTTTGTGTGCATTCGAATTTAGAACACATTGTTATGAGTTTATATTAAAATTGATCAAAGTCTATAATTATTTAATTAGTATAATGGATAATGCGATTTTAAACGCCCATTATGTCTGGTTAATTCTATAGCAGACGGAATTAGTTATTTAAATGCAAAACGCTGTGGAGTAATAAATCAGTGAAGTCATATTAAACTACATATTTCGCTATCTTTAAAAGAGATGTCAATTCTATAGCAACATTACAAATGGACATACAAACGGCAAACAATTCCGACTTGCGCCATACATGTGTCGAAGATAATCATAAAACGATTCCTTTTGCATTGCTAGTGTTTTAAAGTATCTCGTTTTAATATTATAAAAACGCATCAAGATATGATAAAAAAATCATTGATTTGCGAATTTGTTGCGATCGTGATTTTGTGGTCGTGTATAGAATTTAGATGGTGTTGAATAGCATTAAATTAAACTATATTTAGTTTTTTTACCATATTCGTGTCGAGAATGGAGCATATGGATCAATGCAGTGTGAAATGGAGAATATTGATATCCGCAAGGCATGTCTTGAAAAATTAATTTTCACTAAAATTGCTCAAGCCAATGGTCCCAAATTTCTACATTTTTTGTGTGTAAAATACAATTTTGTTTGTTTCTTTAAATATACAAAAAAACCTAAGAAAGCATATCTTCCAAAAACCGTCGCTACAACCAATCGGTCCAGTTAACGTGAATAGAGATTTCAGTAGTAAGCATTTTTCACTGCCCTTTTCTTCCTTTATAACAGTTTAACCGCCTCCCGCTTTTGAGTCACTTAATGTTGTTTTTTTAATTGTGACCTTCTGAAGGATATGTTTACAATGATTTACAAATCGACTTCTAAAATTAAATTAAAAATTATACTGTTCATTGACTGTCTCACTGAGAGAGATATTTTTTTCCATTTATATAAACAATATCACTTTGACTGGCCCGACTTGCAATGTTCATATTGCGTGCCTTCCGATTTAACAAAATTACCAAAAATTCACACACAAATCTAAGTCAATCAGAAACTTTATACGGTATACAGAAGCCAGTATATTTTTTTAACTTTTATATGGAATAGAACAATACCGTTTTAAGTTTGTGGTAAGATCTTGCAAAAATAATTTTCGCACGGCGACAGAGTAAACTTACGCGCTAATGTGTCGTGACAAAGTGGTCGACTGTTGCGTGAAATGAATCCTATCTCAAGGCCATTTTTTGCGATGACGTCAGGTCACTCGAATATCTTTGTAAAAACTTCGGGATTTTGCAAAATTCACAATTTTCATTGCTCAATGCCATTTGAATCTCGTAGTTATTTACTCACAGCCCACCTTCATCGAAACAAAACTATAATATTATTCACACATTATTTATGAGTATGGATTATGAGTAATGGCTATATTAAAATTATTATATAACTTAAGTAAAGCGAAAATTATTCTAGCGTTTAATAAAAGCAACAATTATAATAATTAAAACAGTCCCCATTGTATCTATTTTAACACGTTTTCGCATCATTCACAGTTAACAAATTAATCACACATGTTTCCAAACATGTAATGTAATCATTAGAGCAGCGCTTCTTAACCTTTTTGAGTCATGACCCAAATCAGAGTAATGGTTTTAGTTTCGCGACTCATAACAATATGAATAAAATAACACACAAGCACAAACTAAAATAATTTTATTTTTATAATACAAATCCCCGTTTGCTTAAGGGTCACCGTGTGCAGTTTGCGTCCATGTTCATGTTCGGTTGTCACATCTGCTGGTTTTTTTTAACGGAAAATACGGGACCGGATGCCCATTGGGTTGAGCTTGACGACTATTTTTTGTGAAAAAATCATCTGTCAAGAAATCTTCGCAATGAGAAAATCAATATGCTCCACTTTCGGAGCGAACATGGCACAAAATATGAACTACAGTATTGGTAACTACATTAGATATTATTAATGTAAACATTGACTTTGGATAAGTTTTGACAGTTCATCAATTCGTGGTATTTATTATCTCAAGCATATTTAAAATATGTTGCTACCAATTAAATTTTTGAGTCGCTGAAGAAACGCTGGCTTACGTTTCATAAAATTTCAATTATCCACAGATTGATATGGATACAAAGGAAGAGACACATTAAAACGCAATCTTGTGGTTCCAACTTCGGACAACGTCAAATTTCACAACTTGCTTATCATAGTAATATTATTTATACTAATAAATCAATATAATAGCCTACGAATAACTGCATAAATATCAGATAAGTATTAAAATTATTTCACTAAAATATTTTACCACCATCAAACATATCCAAGCAACATCAAAAAATATAGAAAAAAAAACAATATAAAAGTATAAGTTGTCAATAAAAAAATTGATATATTAATTACAATTATTATTTCAATAAGGCTTAGTCCAAATAATATTGCCTATAAAAATTCCCACGCATTTTAATACATACGATTAAAGGCATTAAATTAACTGCATCTCCGTTACATTTTTTTAATATCAATATCGGAAAAATAATAAAAACATTATGTAGGCGTGATTTAAAAACGTGCAACTTTAATGATTTTTATTTATGGTTTTTGCGAGTTTGGTAACACTTTTTGCTATTTGCCTGATGCAGCTCACCAGGGTCGTAATTTAGATTAAAGTTTTTGATAGACTTTAAAAAGAAGTTTTTGATGCATCGCTGTAAAACGTTACGTATATTTCCAGATCAATTTCACGCAGAAATATTGTTGCTATGAAGTTTTTATTTTAATATCACTCCAATTTTTTTTTATTCTTACAAATGTAGCCAATATTTCGACAAAGTTTTTTTGTATATATTCCTTTATTTCTATAATGTAAAAAAGCGAGATTACGTATCAGCCACTCTAGGGATATCGATGAACTTTTTTAATACTCTGATTTACCAAAAATTGTGACATTTTTTAAAAATATCATACATACGTACATATGCATAATTTTTAATGTAACCTTTACCTACAGGATGTTCAAATAGATCACAGTAATTTATATATAAATATTTAATTCATTCCTATCAACCGTACATAAATTTATACATACTGCTAGTATACATGTAATATTATTATATATGCCTTATTATTATATATACCTGAAACTTGAAACAGTAACTTTAACTGATACATTTACAAGTACAAGATTTTATACAAACTTTAGACCAATACCAATCCCTTGGTACAGAAACAGCCCTTTTAAAAAAATACTTTTATGATATTGAAAAGACACTTTTTATTCTCTGTTTAGAGTCAGAATGGGCATATATTAATTGTCAATATAAAAAGGTTATCGCATATTTAAATCAATACTCTTGTATTTACAGTTTTTCTGTAAAATATCAAAAATGCAGATAGGGTTGTTCTGTACTGAGGGGACGAATTAATGGTATATATTAATTGATGCTGATATCGCCAAATAAATATTTTCTTTTAATTCGCCACTGCAGGACCAAATTTAACATTTATTATTAAAATAATAATAATGAAGCTTTATTATTGCAGCGTTAGTTGTCGTCATTGCGAAATTTGCCGGTCTCTTAAAATGAAGATTAATCCGAAACGCAATGGCTGGCTGTGGGAAGTAAAAGACTCGAAGTAGGTGGAGTCTCGACATTTCATCTGCGAATGCATCAGAATAGGGTCATCAAATGAATTTATCACTATCCGAAAGTGGTGCTTACCTGCAAAGATGTTTACTCCAAAAACTCGGTATGTAAATTCCCGCAATTAAAGTTATTTTGAACAATCTCTTTCACCAAATTTTTCTCAGCCAATCACTCAACATTTTGGGCTTCAATATATAGATTTTTTTAAATTATGCAGCTGTGGAATTTGAATACTTAATATCCAGTTCCGAAACGCTAACGTATACTTCGCTGCTATTTCTTAAATATATTGTAAGACGAATTGTTACAGATATGTTAAAATTATAATTGGCGGAAAAATAAATGCTCTCAAATTATCTTTATAGTCATCTTGTAATGTACAAAAAAAGATCATATAGAATTTATTATGCTGACGATTGTTGAAAACCGTTTGTCAATGAAAAACCATAAACAAGTATATATTATATAATAGAATTATTATGCATCGTTATTTTAATTGAGTCGAAAATTACATATTTAACAAACAGATAATACCTTGTTGTAATAAACTGCAATAAGATCATTTGAATAATTATGCTGAATTTGAATTGTAGATGCTAATGAGATTTCTCGATAGTTTTTTTTGGGTTATCGCATCACTATTAAATGATTGAATTTTCAATAAATGCATAGTCTCTGTATTTTGCAAACAAATCAATGATTTCTCATTATTATGGGTAATTAAATAATTAAACATTATTTCCAGTGAAAACTTTTGCAGGTTTTTTAGAACATTATTAGAACATCCATTTTTATTTTTATATAAATAAGATAGTTAACTACCTAGCTTCTTTAAAACATAAACGAATGCCAAAATATTTAATGTGGCAACCCTAATTACAAAGGTGGGCCAGTTAATAGACGAATCCCATTTAAGGCTCATTGCATCGTGTTGGAAGTATGTCGAAATATTTATTCGATGATTATTTATTTACGAGGATAATGCATTTTGCTCGACGCGCGGGATATCATTTTTTCCTATTTGAATCAGACGAATCGTATTTAAATTAATAAATCATCCATGCCAACATACATTAAGGAAACAGAAAAAAAAATCAAAAAAATAATGATTTAACATACATTGTATGTACGGTAGGGCATACGAAGAGCCATTGAAATCTAAATCAATAATTTGTTACCATTAGTTTTAAGTATTATAATCCCACGTCATTTCAAAGATGTGTTAGGTCCATTTTGACGTTAAATTCTTCCATTACACATATCTTTTTTTGATTCATTATATTAATGCTCCGATGTTTGGTCTTGTTGAATTTCCACACAGCTTTCCCTAACATGCTTTCCCAGGCTATGCTATGCTCTTCCAGGATTCTGAATTTCACCTCTATTGAGTTTTCCTACATGATAGTGCTACAACAATAAATACACATTGGTTGAAACTGTTAAATTAATTGATTAATTAATTCACAGCATCATAGTTTTTAAAGTAATATATTCACATTATCAGAACTGTAAGCTTATTACATCGACAATAAGAAAACTGTTAAGAAAAACGGGAAATATTTATTATATTACAATGTCCTGATTATAAATACTTTTTATACGAACAATCTCATTTAAGTAGAATATATGAGGGGCTTAATTCCAAAGTGAACTTAATTCAAACATAGAATTGTGAACTGATCAACAAATTCATCATCACCAAAATGAAGGTGGTGGAAGATAAATGAAAATAGCGTCTGTATTATCAGAGTAATAATTAATAATAATCGTGGTAATATATGACTTTATAGTTTTATCTTATTCATATTATTTCAACAATCTTGCGGGTTTCAAAAGTTAAAGAAGTGTAAATACACTTTCGTATTGCAAAATTCCAATCTAAAAATAATTTATTTCATTGCAGTGAATGCGCGTGTATTATTACATTATAGTACAGACTGACTAAAAACAACGAGTATAGGTGCTCCTCTAACGGTAATGTAACTGAGTAATTAATATTGAAATATATTTATCATCGTTGTTAATCCAATTTATTTACATAAAATAATTTATGTTATTTGTTGAAATTATTTATACAAGTATAAGATTTTATATTCCTTTGACATGGTTTTGCAGTTCTCAACTATTATCTTAATTAAACATATATATATTTATTAAAATTGAATTCAAAAAGAAAAAAGGACCTAACTCTCAGATTTTTAAAAATATGTTTCTTTCGATAGCACAACGCATACAACTTAATACAAATTATATCAACACGATGTAAGTTGAAAATTCCGAAATCTAATTTTAGCATTTAAGTTTAAAAAAAGGATGGTCTGTGAAATTGTGGACCAAAAAATGGACTTTCACGACATGATTTTTTTTACTTCTTGAATAACTTCATAACAAAATATCATACTGGGTAAAAAAATACATCAGTTTTAGTCTTCGTGCACTTCAAAATTTTGTCTATTGATTATTTGAATATTGAATAGTCCAAAACCATTAAATAGACATTTTTGTGCCTTCAGTAAAAAAAATCTGCGCCGGTTACGTCTTTTTTTCTTAACACATTCGATATAATTTGTATTGTCTTGATAATTTTCAGTAAAAAATAAAAACAAAACGATTTACATATAATAGTGAAAGATGTATCGACTGAGTTTTATGCTACACATCTTATGAGAAAAGAATACAGTCATTGTTTGATTATTGATAGTTTTATAAAAGAGTAAAAATAATACATACCGTGAAACTCTAAGACAAATATTTAAATATAAGAAATATTATACAATTTTTTCAGCATAATTTTAAGATTTTTATCACTAATATAAAAAATAGTAACACCATGTACATATAAAGAAAATAAAAAACATCCAACTCGGCGCCACCACGATGTGAAGTTTACTCAAGCAAGTAAAAAAACAATTGTTTAATTTCATTATTAGAATTGTGATATTAAAATAAACTTTAAAAACAAAAGTAAGCTCATTGCCAACGCAGGTTAAAAAAAAGCAAATAGCATTATTATAATTTGTAAGTGGTAGTTTTTTACTTAAAATCCGTATTATGTGTCTAGGAAATATTGAGAAACAAAAATATAATACAAATTTCCTGTCATGTAAATTTCCGTTACACAATATATTGTTATTGATAAAAATGTCTGAAGTTTTTTACCACACTGCATTTTTTGTCTAATCCAAATAGGCTTTGAGGGCATTATGCAAGTTGCACTACGTACGTAGGAGAGCATTTAAGCTTTGAAATAATAATATGTAGGTAACATATAATGCAAAAAATGTGCATAATAATTATTTATTTTGAAATCACATGGCATTAGAACCACTACATAAATGCAAATGTAGACACGCACAGTATATGATTACGGCATGCTATAATTTTGCCTGTCATAGCTTATTTGTATTCAAAAATAAAAAAAATATAATTACCAACCTATCCGTTGTTTTGCTATATAACCTTATACGAAATCTAAATTGCATAATATTATTCATAAGTTGTAGTATATGACAACTTTTTTGTATATATAATAGAAACAAAAATGCATGCATAATTTTTTAAAATAATTATATAAGATGTGTTTCAAGAAAAACTAGATACTGTATTAATTTCTAAAAGAATATAACAGATAAGCATCGGGGTGAATACTTGTGACGGCGAATCAGTTTGAAAATTACTAAGAAGAAATACATCAGCTATTTTAGGAGTAGTTTATATTTTGAAATGGTAGACGTGTCCACAGTAGGCTTGTTATCATTTTTGATCATCGGTTTTATATGTAGCTGTTTTAATGCTATTTTATTTATGTAAAAAAATATAATAGTCCACTCTATTTTTTATGATCATTATTTCAATATGTTAAAATAGCGATACAAGTTTATTTTAATAGGAATTAATTGGTACTTCATTGATGTAAAAACTGAAAAATAACGTCCCTAGAATTTACATTTTCTTAGATAATTTTGTTGAGACCGGTAATTAACATACAAATATTCCAAACACTTTTTTTTACTCGATGTTTGCTCCCAAAGTAGAGCATATGGATCTACACAGTGTGAAGACCTCTTGAAAGATTATTTTTCACGAGAATTGTTTGTCAGACAATTACTCAACCCAATGGGCACACAGTCCTGCATTTTCGGATTTTTAAAATCTGACAGATGGTGATTTGAACCCGCATTTCTCGTATTACTAGGCGCGCACGCTACCAACTACGCTACCAAGGTGAACGAATACATCATAGGCCTAAAATGTGTTTTACAGAAAACAAAATTTTCAGGCAGTTGTATATATTGTATGTGATTGAAAGGAGTTTACACTTTGCACCATTAAATTAATTTCAGTGTTTCGACTTTTAATTTGTTTTATTTATTTTCATATCGATTGTAATATTTTTTCCATTTAAATGTTGATAATGTTTCTATGAGATACAATTCTCTAGCTATTCAAAAATATACTGATTCAAATCTGTTTTCATTTAGGGTCGATAAAATAATGATTCGAATCGAAGTTTAAATAGTTTATAGTTCACGACACGTGTTTTTTTGGCTGTCTATAAGAATCAGTGTTTATAAATAAAAATAATCACAAAATCCGATACATGCCGTCCACGATCATGGAAACCTGCTGATGGAAAACTTCTGGCACTTTAAATTACCGCACGGTATACAATTAATGCGTCATTTAGTAATGCTTGAACTGGCTGTAACACGTGCTGCGAATGCCCATGGAAAGCCTGAATCCCGCTTGCCTCTTGATACAAGTAGATCGTGGATACCTATTACCTACAGCATGTATTTTGTGACATGGCCTGGAAGAACGCAAAACGATCGACGGTAGACTATTTTCTCTTATCAAATTCTCTTTATTTCCCCAAATCTACTCCATGTGCGAAGCTTATTGCGGTCGAGATACATCTACAGGATTCTTTAAATAAACTCATTTACCGCTACATTTGTACTTTTTTTTAACTTGTGGAACTTCAAAAGTGGAGCATATGGATCCATACAGTGTAAAGATATCCACTCCATAAATAAGGTAAATCTGTATCTCCGTAATGTGAAGACATGTGTTCCTATAGAATATTCTTCACGAGAATTTGTATTTAAACAATTGCTCGTCTTAATGTACGTCTAGACCTGCGTTATTTGATTTTGTTTAAATCCAGTAGACGAGGAAATCAAATCGACATCCTGGATGCGAAGCGCGCACTCTAACTTCTACGCTGTCGAGAAAAAAATGAATAAGCTTACAAAACGTTAATATTTAATTGAAATTTATACTATGTTACATAAATTACTCTGAGTTTATGTTAATATGATAATAGTATCAAATATTTGCTAATTAAAAATACAAAATAATTAATATTTGGTAATGATACAAAAATGCACTTCTGGTGCTATGCAATTCCCAACGTCTTATAATATTATCATTTTGTAATAAACGCTTCGGCTCTTTACAAAGATGACCTCAGTCACTTCATAGTATTATATTAGCTGTTATACCTTCAATACGGACAAGAACGAAATATACGAGTCATGCATTTTTCGCATTGCCTATATTACAAATGTATACCTATAACATTAACATGCAACTACAAACAATATCAGCATGCATACAACATGGTGTATTGCACTATCTTTTAAATAATCTATTAAGTCCGATTTGTAAAAATCCATTTTGTACATTACATAAGACATTCAACCAAATTTTCGAATCAAATTATTCATCTACAAAATATATCTATTAAGTTGACAGTATTTATCTAACTTAACGTAAATTAATTCTGAAATATTATTCTAAGGTAAGCAATATCTAAACATTCCAAACAATGTATTATTACACATTATTTAAGGCCCCCCGGTTAAGCGTGAGTTACGGGTTCAGCTGAAATATTTTGAAAATCAATTAATACTTGCTGGAGGACCACTAGGTTTACCGTTGGCTGATAACTAATTCTTGTAAAAAAATATGTGAAATAAGTGCTTTTATTGCGGAGTTCTATTTATCATTCTTTTCATATCTTCAATTATATTTTATATCATATACATAAATATATCACGGATGTGTCAAAAAGAAGAATCCGAATGTTGAATATAAATCGATACGTACTTTCATGGATAAATATCTGAAAATAGATGAAAAGGTTGACGATCCATATGCTTCATAAATGAAGTGGTTATCTTCACACTGTTGAGATCTATATGCTCCACTTTTGTAGATGGCATGGTGAAACAAAAATATTTAATATATTTACACATGTAAATATATTTAACCAAACCTCACGCGTTGATTCTCAAACTACAGAAAAATTAATAAAATGATGTTAAAAAAGATTGTTTTGTAATTATTGTGTAAAAATAACTTTTTGCATTATAGCATAATTATATGTACTGTGGAGTTCATCTCAACCACGGGTTACCGGTGAGAATTGTGTATTACTTAAATATACATTTGTATTTTGATCGTATTGTATTTTTTCAAACATGTCGATATATTTCCATAGCTAAGCGCTCAGAAAATATAATCCGCATCGACGTACATTTAAACAGAAAAAAACATCTGACACAATTAGTGTTTATTGAATATTGTAAATGAAAATTTATAAAAATGAAACTGTTATTCCGACAAGCCAATGTCAAACAATCTAAGGTCGGGTATTATTATTGTATTACAAAATCTCGATATTGGATTTAATGCTGATGAAAAATTATATTAATTATATTGCAGCCGTATATACCTACCGAAAATAGATTAATTTAAAGATTTCTTCGACAAAAAAATAGTATCGACATAAAATGATTGACGAGGTGTATAAACTTCGTTTAAATGAGAGTAGACAAGAAACAAAATGGACATGTTATGCATAGACCTGTCATTTTTATATGGTTTGATAGTTGCGTTTGACAACGGTAGAAATAGTAAGAAGAATAATCGAACAGGATGATCGTAATTAAAAAATATACGTTTTTATAAAAAAAATGCTAGCTCCGTGTTTAAAATTCCGTTTAATAAAACGAATCTTTTAGAATCTCTATATTAACATTGTTTAAACACTTAATAACCTAATTTGTGCATTTTCGTTAGTATTTTGACGATAATTTGAAATGCGGACGTTTGTTAGTCGGGGTTTTCCGGCAAGCTAATAACGACCTGTCAAAAAATTAAAATGGCCGCCTGCAACTTGCTTGAACGCTTTTTGCACAGGCCGAAATGTTATCCACTTGTTTTTTTTCTTCTTTTTTTTTGTTTGCTTCTTCTATAACGCTACAACTGTACAAATGCACGATTACAATGCGAAATGCTTTGAAACTATTTGAAGATACTTTGACATCGCATCAAACATTGCAATATCTCTATTTTGATTAAATGTAACTGAATTCATAACAAAATACTTTTTACCACTATTAATATGTTTATTATTATTAAAAAGCATACATTATTACAAATAATTAAAGCTACTAATTCCTGTAAAGCTTTGATAAACAGCATCCCCAAAAGCTCACTACACTATGATTAAAGGATTTAAACGTACGTTTATTCCGCTGTATCTGTTTTTTATCTTTATCTTTTTTATTTTCAAATAAATAGTCTTATTTCTTTATCTATTAACTACACTTTCATATACTCATATATCGCTTATAAATGTGAGTAGATTATAAATGTGGCAAAAGGTAACCCAAATGGACAATATTCGGAAGGGGGGTTTTTCTTAATTGCTTTCCCCCCAAAAAGCCTTCAGCATTGATATATTTATAGCAGGACTATCAGATAGATAGCTAACATGAGGGAATGGGAAATAACTGAACTTCTTGGTACCCACCCTAGATAGAAATATTCAGGAAACTGTGAGCACCGACAGCGGGCTCCATATAGTTTCAGTTAGTAAGAGGAAGGGAAAAAAAGGTAACCCAAACGGCGATTAATGATATCTTTATGTATTCTCATGAAATATTATAAATAATAAATACGTTAACACAGCCTTTATCTTGAGAGGTAATATTCACACTACATATTAATATCCATGTGCTCAATTTCCGCTGACTTTTTTTAAAAACGTGTAAAACATGAATCTTTTATACAAGAGCTTTATTATATAAGCAAGAAAGGTTCACATTGTCAGATGTAACATAAGATAATTTATATATATGTGAAATATACATATTCTTTAAGGGTATTTAATACACAGATAAACTGAAAAATTCTCATAAAATTGTGTTGATATATCTCAATTCCAACAAAATCCATGAATAAAAGAATTTGTACCCTTATGCAATTGTTAAATCTGGTTCTCTATGTTGTTAGTTTTTAGTCGGTCCTGGCGTTTGGCAAGTGAATTTAAAAAGGAACTCAATTCAGTAATTGTTTAATATACCATATCATTTATTGGGTTTTTATTCATAGGGCATTGAAAACACTGTACAAGAGATGAAATTACATATTTTGGAAATGTAATATTTGAACAGATAGAATATGCACCGACGCAGAACTCTACAGCAGGCAATCTCAGACGCAAAAATGTGAGCATGCTATTTAATCATTTCAATTCTTCGTACCCAAACATTTTTTTCTCTTAATCGATCCTATTTTATTTTGTATTCTTAACTCACTTCTTTGTGAGTGCACTATGCGAGTTATCTTACGTTGTCAAACTTTAAACTCAACACAACGTATCTTTTATGCGCTGGCAATTTATTTTTGGACATACTTCAATTAGCTATGAATTTTTTTCAAGTAACAGATATGATTGATGTTGAATCAAAAATCCTTCTGAAGTAGCTTTATAATATTATTTTAAAATATCATCCAAAATTTCAAACTTAAATGATTTCCGCCACAAAAACTATTCTTTGCGCCTTTACAAGGTTCTAGTCCAGTGATGGCAATAAGGATTTGGTCGGATAATAAAATTTATTAGATTTTTTACTCCTTTTGCCATAACATTATCACATACAGTCCCATTACGTTCATGTATTTTTATGTCCGTCCATTATGACAGTACTTAAGTACAGAATGTAGATTAATACATTTGTATTTAAATACATATATTTATATAAACACGTTGATCTGTCACTGATTGACTGACTCCGCAAACTACAGAGTTTGTGCGAAGTACGATTAAGACAGGATCCACATCAAAACGTGAATAGGACGCTGTATAAAATCCAACCAGTATAACAGTCAATATTTTCAACGAATAGCTATGTAGATATTATTGATTTCAGAATCACACAGGACACGCTAGATAACGATTTTTCAACGATGACTGATGA